>CM070028.1:35883986-35908986 GCA_036247105.1 Cirrhinus mrigala | reverse complement strand
CTAATCCCAAACTATTGAACGGCAATGTAGATAATAAAAGAATATAATAAAAAGAAAAAGGAGATCTTGTTTATAAAACAAGAATTTAACTTTGCACAGTACCTAAACAGTATTTTAGTGTTTAACCCCATTGACTTCCATGTTAAGCATTCCTTTTTTGAAATTTTTGCCTTTTACTAAAGGCAAAATTGTAAATATTTTACCAAATATAAAATCAGAGTGCAAAAATTAGTACACCCCAATGAGTGTGTTAAACATAAAATAAAATTGTAATTAACAGGAATTCACCAGCAGATGAGTATAATCAATCATCACACAGGTGGCAACATAATAATTGATAATTAAAAGTGGTATTTAAGAGAGAAAATATGCTCACATATAATGCTGATAAAATGGCACCATGTGGGGAAAAAAAAGTGTCACAAGAGCTAGGAAAAAAAAAATAATTTCTTTGCGCAAACATCTATTTATTTGTTTTTTTGTTTTTTTGTTTTTTTTAAGAAAATTAGTAAAGCATTAATAAGTTTGACTACTGTAGCAAAAGTGATCCAGAAATTCAAATATGATGGACTTGTGGTAAGCTCGCTGAGACGTCCAGGCTGTCCATGTAAGTTAACACCTCGTCAAGTGCACTTTGTGATGTGAGAACAATCGCCATGCACGTTCACTACAGTTGCTAAATCATTAAATAGTCAAACTGGGGTGAGTTTTTCCCGTGACAACATGCAATGTACCACAATGTCATATCCAAAGGAAGCCACTGCTCAAGTCCATGCACAAAAAAGCTTGTCTAGAATTTGCCAGGGCTTGACAAAGGTGAAGACTATTGGGACTCAATACTTTCGAGTGATGATACAAAGATTACAACACACTACACCAAACATAATATTATGCATAAGATGTATTCATATTTCTCTTCATTCTCTCATGTTTTCAGCTCATCTGCCTGTTCCTGTCATCAGCAGTAACTCTTCACAATGCTCTTCATTATCAAATTGTTCATTGCTGTGTTCAGCTGTAAATGTGAGTGATGTGAGTCTCTCCTGGTACAAAGGAAACAGTTTATTGTCCAGCATCAGAGTGTCTGATCTCAGCATCAGTCTCTCTCTACCTCTGGAGGTGGAATATCAGAATAAAAACACCTATAGTTGCATGCTCAACAATGCCATCAGCAACCAGACCAGACATCTCAACATCAGTGAACTCTGTCACACATGTGAAGGTACAGTGATATTAATACTGATTCACTCTCAGTCATACAGTGTGTGATAGTGTTTGATGGACAGATTCACTCACAAACTCATTTTGTCCATTTCAGACAAAGGCCTACCTTTATTTCACATAGTGCTGATCTCAGCTGCTGCCTCTGGTTTTCTGTTGATTGTAGCTGCAGTCGTTGGGACCTTTTGCATCTGCAAGAAATGTAGAAAAAATGGTCAGGAGAGCAAACAATTATTCTGTAGAAATATTGATCTTTTTTTTAAGACACCAATATTGATTTGTTGTTTTAACACATCTTTGGTTATCATTAATGCAGTCCAGAGACAGAAGGAAGGCAGAAGTGCAGCACTGTGTAAACCAAAAACACGACAAAAGGTAAGATGTTGCAATATGTTGCAGTCTGTTAGTGTGATTGAAGTTTGCAGCATCAGATGTGGGTGGTTTATAAACTCAACTGTCATCATTATTTCCTTTTAGTAGTAGGGACTTACAAAAAAAGGATAGTTTAGGCAGGCTTTTTGAAATGCTAATTTCACTAAATTTGTGTGCTGTTTGCACCTCAGTGTTGTCAATTTTGCCAGTCTATTTTCATTTTGCAGAAAAAAAATAAATAAATAATTAGCACATAGAAATTGTTTCATAAGATGTATTGATAGTTATATTTTGTCATTGATAAATTATGATACATTATACGTTTTAGGCTGAATTATTATCTGAAGCACCATTCGCTTTCATCACGTTCTTCCTTACAATAAAAGTAAATTATGACTTTCTGTCACTAATGTAGTGATTTTTCTGTTTTTTCTTTAAGTCAAGTGACATTCTACCAACTGAAAACGGTCGACTTTTATGTTTTCTGTGGTGCAAACATGAACATCTAATCACGCTTTAAAAAATCCCACCAAAAATAGTTTTCTCAACTTGTAAATATGCTTAGAAATTGACATTTGCTGACATTTGTCCCAGCACTTTTTGAGCAATTAGTGGACTAATATTGTAGACTTTTTTATGCAAAGACCTCTGCTTAAGAAAGCCAGTGAAAAACAATACATGCGAATAAATTCCATTTGTTACGCTTTTTAAGGGGCATGTTTTATACTATTAGATTTTTACTGAAAAGAAAGTAGGACACTCATGTTATCTGTGCCGAAGTCTGTTGTCGAGCGGCAGCTGCTCTGCGGTTCATCATTACTCTGAGCTCAGATGCAGCTTTAGCAGTCTTTGGTTTCTTTGTAGACGTGCTGCAACTTCAACTTTGCTGCTGCTTTTGTGTGAAAGAAAATCATTCTCAGTGTCATGACAAACCTTTAGAACTCAACCTATTTGATGATTTAACTGCTTAAAAAGTCATGATTTATGTCATTTCCTCTTGCTGCTCCATGTTAGCATCTGTTCTTTAGTAGTCTTGTCTTGTCAACAAAACAAATGTGTCAGTTTTTTGAAGATTACTGTGAATTTGCACTAATAAGGTCTTGTTATTAGGAGAGCAACAAGGTTATTCAGATAGAAAGATCTTCTATTAATTTTCTGTCACATCAGCAGATTCCTGATTGATTTGTGTTTCCTTTCAGAAATTGAAGATGGAGGTTGTATATGAAAATGTTCCCAAAAAACGATGATCAAATACTGTAATGGAAATGGATAAACACACTTTTGGTTTGGTTCACATTAGAATGTGTCGGTTTTGTTTTAACTCTTTGTGTCATATATTTTATTGTGATGTCTGACATTTTGTTTTAATTATGTGGTTTACCAGAAAGTGTTCCATTTTTAGCGTTCATTATTAAATCTAAATTTCAACCCTTCACTACGCTTCTTTGTCGTTGATTTACTGTTCTTGTTTTATTCTTTTTGCAAAGTGTTATTTACAGTAATTAGCTCTCCTGGGGTGTATTCCAGAAAGCAAGGTTAACTTACCATCTGCTAAACCCTGAACTGTCAGTTGATTGACCCAAACCTTGCTTACTTGAGGTATACTGGTTCCAAAAATGTGTCTGGGAGTAAGTTCATTCAGCTCAGAGTATATTCCTGGTTAACACCCAGGACATTCTCAACAGAGCAAGGAATCAACGAGTCACTATGGAAACAGACGCTACCATACTGGGTTGTGGCTAGAGGGGATGCAGCTCTGACCGGAAACTAACAATGAAATTAATTGTTCTACCTATTAAATTGTGTGTGTGTGTGTGTGTGTGTGTGTGTGTGTGTGTGTGTGTGTGTTTTAATGTCTACACCTACCCCAACCCTAAACTTAGCCCTTACTATAATACAAAAACAGATTTATTGTTTTACAGTGTGACAAAAATAACGTTAGATTGATGTGCGCATGCCCAGTCGCTGTAATAGAGCTGTATTCCTTCTAGCCTTAACCGCCACTGCTTCTTTCTTCTTCTATCGTTCAAAAGGTCATTTACATACTTAGTGCATATCGCCACCTAATTGGTGGTTGTACAATCTTTTTTTCGTTTAAGCTTTAATCTTTAAGAATAAGATTGATATTGTTTGTTTGATGCTAATTATATAATAAGTCATATCAGATATGTATTTTTATTATAAAAATACATTATAGTAAATGCAGATCCATGATGTGTGATAATAATAAAATATAATAAACATATATAATTAAATAAACATTACCTTGTGATAATAGTGTTTTATAATTTATGCAGACAACTATTATATATGCCAATAGAATAAATATAATACCCATATTAAAATAAATAATATTACCTTATATTTTACTTATATTAGTGCTTTATAATTAACATATAATACAAATATATATATATATATATATATATATATATATATATATATATATATATATATATATATATATACTAGAGAGCGCTGATGTGTTTGTGATACATCTGCCAAACAGTCCTGGGGGGTGTTCCGGAAAGCAGGTTGTGTGACATACCCCGGTGTGTTTAAGGGTAAGTATATTATATATATATATATATATATAGATGTATCACAAACACATCAGCGCTCTCTAGTGTCTAAAGCAGAAAATCACATTTTAAGAATATCACTATACTTAGAGAGGTTATAAATAGACGCTTATGTACTGATCATAGTATAAATTGAAAGTTTTTGAAATTGAAATTGAGTTTTTGATTAAGCTTGCAAGAGTGTTATAAATTTGAGATTTGATAATATTAATGGGAATCAAAGTAATGTGTAAGAAGGAAGTGGTGATTAGTAAAACTGGAGGACAGAGACAGTATGGAGTAATAACTGGAGTGCCATTAGATGTGTCTGTGGAGGAGCTTAAAAATAAATATGGAGAGCAAATAGTTGTTGTGAGGAGACAGTATATGACCAGAGAAGGGAACAGAATGGAGAGTCTTTCAGTTGAGCTCAGATTTGATGAAGATATTTTGCTGGATGTGGTCAAACTCGGGTTTATTAGTTACACAGTTAGGCCTTTGTTGCCTCCACATTTGAAGTGCTATAACTGTCAAAAGTACAGAAGTACGGGCATGTGGCTACCGTGAGTAAGTTGGTGTGCAAGATGTTGGGGGGAACATGATTTGGGAAGTGTAAAGGAGCAGGGATTAAGTGTTGCAACTGTGGAGGAGATCACAGCATTGTGTTTGGGGGATGTGAGGTAAGGAAGAGAGCTATTGAAGTGCTAAGAAGAATATAGCATATGCAGAAGCTGTGAAAGTGGTTGATGCAAGGAATATAGATAAAGGAAAAGTGAAAGATGTGCAGAAGGAGAATATAATTTAAGTTACTTCAGAGTTGGAAGGTAGGATCAAAGAGGATACAATGGTTTTGAGTAAAGATAATTTTTTGTTATTCATAGCTGAAGTAGTAAATTGCACAGCCCAGACAGAAAAGAAGACAAATAAGATTTAAATTATAGTCAGGGCAGCAGAGAGATTCTTAGGAGTGAAGAATATTCATGGGTAAAGATCAGGGACGGGCAGGTGAATAAATCCCAGTCAAGTCAGGAAGCTTGGTTTGAAAAGCAGTGATGATTTTAATTTTACAATGGAATGCGAGAAGTCTTGTGGCCAATGAATTTAAAACTGTTATTAATAAGTTGAAAATTAAACCTGATTTGATGTGTATACAAGAGTCGTGGCTTAAACCCACATTTGATTTTGTTAAAAAAGAATATGTTAGAGAAGAGATCATGGAGAGGGTAATCAGAGCGTATTTCTCTGATTAAGGAAGGTATACAATATAGAACGGTAGGAAAAGGTGTAACAAAAGAATATGCGGTAGTGGAGGTGTGGGTGAATGGATTAAATTATGTAATTATAAACTTTTGTAATCTTACATTTTTGTAATGTAAGAAATTGTTGAATGAATTAGAACAAGTAGAGGGTCAAAATAAAGATAGAGTGATTTGGTGTGGGGATTTTAATTTTTATTTTTTTTAGTACATTATGGGGTGGTTTAGTGACAGATGGTAATGCACTGGTGATGGAAGAGCTGATAGAAAGGAGGAGTTTGATATGTTTCAATGATAGGAGTGATACAAGGGTAAATGTGGCAACAGGTGAAGAGTCTCTGCTTGATCTAACAATGGTGTCTGACTTAACTGCAGGGAGTACTGAAAGGGAAATAATGAGAAAAGATACTATTGGGAGTGATCATATAAGTATAACAGTAAGAGTAAAGTTATTGTAAGTAAGTTATTGTATGATGAAGCATTTTAGTGAAAGTTCTATGAAGGTGATTTTATAATTTTACAACAGAATATGGATGGAAGGTATTATTAGTTGAAAGGAAGCATTATTTATACCTAATAAAAAGCCTGGGAAAGATCCAAATAATTCTATGAATTATCATCCAAAAACTTTAACTTCTAATTTATGTAATGTAATGGAGAGAATGTGTCACACCCCTTTGGACTGTTCATGTTGGTTTCTCCCTCTTGTGCCCATATTTGGTTGTTCCTGTTTCCTGTCCTCATTTAATCATCATTAGTTAACCTTACTGGGAAAAAAATATGTAATTAAATTACAGTTACTTTTGAAAAATGTTAGTGATTACAAAGAGGGTTACATCTGAATTTTTTTCACACAAACACACCCGCATACACATTTAATTGACTTATTTTATAAACTGCATTGATTGCTCTAATATGAGACACGAATGTTTCAGGAGTTTAGGACACAGAATTGGACACATGCTTATTCAATAACTGTTTTACTTATTGGTTTATGCACATACTTTAATTTTTAAGATTAATTGTTTTTTCCAAGGCATTGTTAGATGCCAATGTTTCCTGTCATAACTATGCAAACATTTGTATCATAGCTATTAAACTATTTCTTGTTATGATTTCAACTCTGAATTTAACCTCAAAATAATCTAAAATGATCTAAAAACAAGTAAATAAGAGGTGTTAAGTCTGAATTTGTGGTGGCTGTGCTTTAAAATAAAATTATTACACGGCTCTGTGGAATGCTTGATTCTGACTGGTCAGTCATGACATTCCAAGGTATGTTATTCCCGATAACAACTGGTAAAAGCTAATAACACAAACTCATTCGGGACACTTAAGTCGGTGCTATACGCTTGATAGTTTGATAGTGGAAACTTTGCATTTGGTCAGCTAATAAAATATTAAAACTCAATTCAGTGTTATGTGCACAATTTCTTAATTATGTCATCCTGGTTTCGTGGACTCATTCTTTTTTTTTTTTTTTTTTTTTTTTTTTTTTAAAAGCAGCTGCTATTATTTTGTTTTGCTTTGTGTTCAAATATTTCAACTCAGATCAGTGTTTCATGTCTAATCATTTGTTTTTGTGGCAAGCAGCTGTGTAATAAATGGGATAATGTACATCCAGCCATTTGTTATTGCAAAATAAAGATGTATATTATGCCTTACTTATTTTAAATTTAATTCAAGTAATAAAGGATTTTGAAAGTATGACAGTAATCAGTGTTGAGTGCTAGTGTAAGGTTAACTCTCCCTGGTTTAAATGTTTCAAAATGATTAACAGTTGAAAATATTAGAAATTTAGAAAAGTAATCAAAAGTAATAAGTTACATTACTTTAATAAAGTAATTGAAAAGTTACACTACTTATTACATTTTAAATTGAGTAACTTGTAATCTGTAACCTATTACATTTCCAAAGTAACCTTCCCAACACTGGTAATCACCTGTCTTTAATAGTTGCATTTGTTGTCTGATTTCGTCAATGTGTACGTGAGTGCTTCTATCCGCCTGTTGTGGAGCTGCCTGTTTTGGAATTACCTGTGGATTATAATAAAACTTTATCTTTGACCTCTGTCTTTGTCTTCAATAGATTACGTGAAGGGAATGCGCCTCCCGATCTACATGTCTATTTTCACGCAAATCATTCATGATCCAGCTTCACTTACAGCAGAAGTGAGTATAAGTATTTTTTTATGAATCTTTGCGATCGCCTTTCCTAATAAAGTGCTAGTTAGTAAGTTTAGCAGCTAAACGCACTAAATGCAGCTAAAGTAAACAGGCTCATCTCTCCACAGAGAGAAGAGAGGGGCGGGGCGATCAGAGCTCATTAACATTTAAAGCAGCCTCGACCAGAATGAGATGATTTTTGCAGAGATGATTTTGACAAGGTAAAAAGGCTGTTGTTTTACACAACCATTGAGAATTTTTAACCAAAGTATATTACAGACTTTTCATTAAGACCCTAAGAATCATATCAACTTGTGGAAAATGGGCATCCGATGACCCCTTTAATATGTTATAGGGAATTTGAACAGATTCTCCGTTTTACGGCGGATCAACGAATCGGCCGGTGATTCATCTGTTTTTTGTTTTTTTTTCATTTCACTTTGACCATTAATCTTGGGTTTCTTGCCCCAAAATTGACAATCTCCTTCCTGAGTTGGGATTATCAATAACTGTATTCTTTTGTGTTACTGTTGCAAGTTGTTCAGAGTTGGTTGGTTAGGCTTACTTCAGGCTGGCTGGTGCCAGGGTATCATGGACAGATATATGACATTGTCTTTGTGGAATATGGCTCTTTGGTTTCAATGATGTTCTGATCGAATCTTCAGTTTGTCTGATTCGCTCTGATACCCTACTCACGTTACATGACAGAATGATACCTGGTTGACATATTAAAAGGAACTGGTTTTCTCTTTATCAAGGTCGGTTTAGGTGTGGAAGAGGGAAAGTGTCATTGTTGTTTTCTTTGATATAGAAAAGGTGTATGATATGTTGTGGAAAGAGTGTTTGTTAATGAAACTAGAAAAGTTGAGTATAAAAGGAAGAATGTACAATTGGATTAAAGAGTTTTTAATTGGAAGAAGTATAGGGTGAAAGTTGGTGGAGAAATATCCTCCAGTAGAGCAATCGATAATGAAACACCCCAGGGCATTATTTATCATCACGATCAATGATGTTTTCTCAAGGATACATACAAGTTTGGGGAAATCATTGTTTGCTGATGATGGGGCACTTTGGTTTAAAGAAAAGAATATAGAGTATAATATAAAGAAAATAATTTGTTGTGGGGCGTGTCTGACTTCCCCAGTCTCAGCTCTTCAAGTTGAAATGGAAGAAATGCCATTACAGATAAAACAATAACATTTAAAGGTGTCATATTGTGCAAACTTAAAAGGTCAGAGTGGAAATCAAGTACTGAGTATATGAGTATATGAGGAAAATGAGGGGAAAAAAGAGAAGAGTTTATTAGTTTTGGAAGGAGAGTGGGGTAATTAATAAGAGAGAAGAGACTGAAAGAGGTCAGAAATGCTTCAATAATTCCTTTATCTCCAGTGTCATTGTGGGTTATGCCCCAACCAAAAACTGATTTAAGCTTGTTAGAAAGAAGACAAAAGGAAGGGCCATAGCAAACAGAGGTATATGATGTAAATGAATATATGGGGTCAAGGTATGGAGATGTTAGTTCTGCATTTGTAATACCAAAGTTAAAAGTGAATAAGAACAATAGGATATCAGACTGTTTAGCAGTGTGTACTGGAGAGATGCCTGCAATAATTATGGCAATAAGGTGGATTAATGAAGTTAAAATATCCAAGGCAATAATATGTTCAGATTCTAGTTCAGTTCTTATAAGTTTCAATGAGAAGTCAGAAACAAGACAAGATATGATTATAGAGATTATTTAAGAATTATATTCACTTAAGCAAAACAGTATAAAAGTACAGTTTTGTGGGTTCTGGCTCATATTGGGTTGAGAGGTAATGAAAAGGCAGATAATTTACCAAAAAAAAAAAAAAAAAAAAAATAGAACTAGAAATTTACAATTACAATTGGGGCATACAAGGTTGAATAGCACAATGTGTTTAATAAGCAAACATCCAACAGGGCTCTGCGATGTTAATGAAACAGTTGAACATGTTATAATGTATGGTATACTGTTGAAAGAAATGAGTTAAAGGACAAACTAAAGAATAAGGGAGAGCAGTTTTCAATTAAGAATTTATTAAATCCAGGTAGAGATATTGCACAAGCCTGTATGAAGTTTTTGTTTGTTTGTTTTTTTTTTTTAATCTAAATCCCTTCATTTAAATCTGTAATCTAAGTCCCGTCAAGGTTGGACGGAGGAGCTGGACACGCAGCGCCGGATAAAGCTCTATGAGGACTTTGAACAGATATAAGAATTAAGGGTGATTCTATGTGGATTGGTAGGTAAAATCAAGCGACTGTAGTTAGAGTGTCAATGTGGTCTATTTCAGAGATAGGTGGCGGTAATTCAATTATAAGTATGCGAACCACCGTAAAAGAAGAAGAAAGCGCTACCATGTGTCGCAGTGCGCATACCATTCACACTATTTGCCCAAAATAGTATTGAAAATTATTACTATCACATAGAATTTAGGCGTGAGTCAGTTTTTTTTTTTTTTTTAAACAGTCTATGGACATCCAGCTAAACATGATAAACGTGATCAATGATCCATAACAACGGGACACGCACTTCTTATTTATTTTATTATTATTATTTTTTTTTTTTTATGGCGATATGGAATGGCGATTCTGTTATTTTTCTTTTTGGTTTTATTCCACCATGGTAAGACATTTGTATGCCATCTGCCTGCTTGCTAACGATCAACACGAAACTGTTTTTCAGCTCTTTATTTCACTTAATTTCATGAATGCACTTATAGTGAAAGCAGATAATATATGAATCAAGATGTGGGTTGTATAATGTTCATTAAGTTGCCAAAGATTATTCATGAGACTTGTGTACTGTATTTGCGTGGATATTATGAATTCAGACCGGTTTCTCTACCTATAATTTGTATGATCTGGAGAAAAACATTTTCACAGCTCCTGTTGTTGATATTTGTTTGGCTCATAATTAACTTTTAATTTCTTTTTCAGGTTTTTTCAGATGTTGATATTGTTGGAGTATCAGTTTTGGAGGGAGATCCAGTCACTCTAAACACTTTCGTTGAAACAAACCAACAAGAAGATATTAAATGGTATTTTAATAACATTCGAATAGCTGAAATCAGTGGAGATCTGAGTGATATTTGTACAGATGTTCAGTGTAATGAAGGTACTGAGAGATTCAGAGACAGACTAAAGCTGGATCATCAGACTGGATCTCTGACCATCACAAACACCAGAACCACAGATTCTGGACTTTATGAACTAAAGATCATCAGCAGCAGCAGCATCAGTGAAAAGACCTTCAGTGTTACTGTTTACGGTGAGTCACTGAATGAATGTTTGAAGGCAGATTAATTAGGTTTAAAACCACATTTATGTTAGTTTTGTTGTTGTTGTTGTTGTAAGATTCAAAGTAGTTATTTTCTCTTGGATTTTTAATGTTGTATAGTCAATCTTTTTGAAATCACATTTACTGTTGAAGTATTTTATTTGAAACAAGAAACGAAGCAAACAGCATCAGAAATTGTTTTCATATCCACAGTGCTTTCACAATGTTGTTGTTGTTGTTTTTTCCCCAAAGAAGATCCTTCAGCAGCTGTTGGTTTGTATTTCAGGTGTTTCTGCTCCTGAACAAGATGAAAAGTCAGTAAAGGAGGGAGAGTCTCTCACTTTAGATCCTGGTCTAGTAAGAAAACCAAATGAGGGGGTGACGTGGTATTATAACGGCATTCTCATCGCTGAAATCACTGGATATCAGAGCAAGATCTGTACAGATGATGAGTGCAAAGAGAGATTCAGAGACAGACTAAATCTGGATCATCAAACTGGATCTCTAATCATCACAAACACCAGAACCACAGACAGTGGAGTTTATACACTAAAGATAAACAGAAGCCTTCATCGCAGAAACGGTGCTATCACTGAGAAGACCTTTGGTGTTACTGTTAGTGAGTATAATTTAGTTCCCTTGATCATTTTGATCACAGCAGAATCACAAAACTTCTGTGGCTTATTTATGTGATTTTGAGCAATCTGAAGCTGACTTTTCTTGTAGTGGCGTACATCTTGGAGTTCTGGCTTGGAAACTGTCTGTGTTTAGTAAGTTCCTTAAACTGAAACCTCAGGGCCTATTGCCACCAAGTCTTGTTGCAGGTCTTTTGCAGTCATTCGAGGGTTTACTGAACTGCCGTTGATAGCGGTACCTAGACTTGAACCTGTAACTTTTGGGTTACAAGTCCGACTCTAACCATTAGGCCACAACTGCCCACAATAACTCAATTACTTTTGTTTGCAAACAGCTGAAATTCTGTAAATGCTGCCAAAAAAGCCTGATTTGCATTGGGGGTTGAATTGGTCTTTCTTAATTAAATTAGTTTTGTTCTTTACTAAAATTGTTTTTTATAGTTAAATAAATTTGAAGGATAATCTAAAAGTTACCCCAACTTAGAGTCCCCAGTAAATTTAGCCATTTCCACCACTGTGTGTGTATGTGTATGCAGTTCATTCATAAAATATTCAGACCCCCTTCACTTTTTTTTCAGTTCTATGCTGCAGCCTGATCCTACAATTGTTTAAATTATTTTTTTTCCATTAATCTACACTCATAATGCTCATCATACCTCATAATGACAAAGTAAAAACAGAATTTAAGAAATGTCTGCAACACTTAAAATTTAGCTCCGATGCCTCCCATTTCCCTTGATTATTGCTGAGATGTTTCTACAGCTTGATTGGAGTTTACCTGTGATAAAATTGATTGGACATGATTTGGAAAGGCACACACCTCTCTATAAAAGGTCTCACAGCTGACGATAAATATTGGCGAAAACCAAGCCATGAGGTCAAAGGAACTGCCTGCAGAGCTCAGAGACAGCATTGTATCAAGGTACAGATCTGGGGAAGGCTACAAAAAAAAATTCTGCTGCACTGAAAGTTTCCAAGGGCACAGTGGCTTCCATAATTCTCAAATGGAAGAAGTTTGGCACAACTAGGACTCTTCCAAGAGCTGGTCACCCAGCCAAACTGAGCAATTGATTGAGAAGGTGACCAAGAATCTGATGGTCACTCTAGTTGAGCTCCATGATCATATATGCAGATAGGAGAAACCTACGTACAGAAGGAAAAACATCACTGCAACACTCCACCGATATGGGCTTTATGGTGGTCTGGCCAAACTCAATCCTCTCCTTAGTGAAGACAAAAAAACACACTTGGAATTTGCAAAACAGCACCTAAATGACCCTCAAACCAGCTCTGCTCATCACCTTCAGAACCATCCCCAAAGTAAAGTATCCTGGTAGCATCCTCATGCTGTGGGGCTGTTTTTCAGCCTAATCCAGAGCATTCAGAACTTCAGACTGGGCAGATGATTCACCTTGCAACAGAACAAAGACCCTAAGCACACAGCCAAGGCAAGATATGAGTGGCTTAGGCATAACTCTGTAAATGTCCTAAAGTGGCCCAGCCAGAGCCCTGACTGGCTGTCAATAGACAGTCCCCATCCAACTTGACCGAGCTTGAGAGGATTTGCAAAACTTGACTTTGTACTTGGTGGCAAAAGCCTTGTGTGTGTAATATTATCCTGTAAGCAAATGCCTGACCTTTTCAGTATTCATCCATAATTCAGGAGCCACTTGCATAAACTGCTTAGACTAGCCTTAAAGAGATAGTCATGTATTTTTTTTTTTTTTTTGTCTTCTAGACTGGTCATAACTTTTTACCCCTTGGCCAACTGCTAGTTGGTCAAACTACTTTTTAAGACACAGTCGTAACAGAGGCTATGCTTATGCAACTGGCACCAGATCATCTCTATCACCTTCACATATTCTTCCAGTGACTCACAATGTTACAACAGACACATGCTGTTAACAAGAAGTCTATTTTTATTAACATGAAAAATGCATAAAATTAGTTTTTCTATGAACATTGATGTTTTTTTAAGTGCAAAGTGCTGTGATGCTGTTTTAACTGCTGTTATTTATTTATTAAAGCTGCTGCTATTTTAGTTAAATCAATGTCATACAAAAGATGTCCAAAGTATAAGGTGTAAATTTCATACAAAGAAATCAGTAGAATTGGTTATTAGTCACTCTCTATTCATAATGACTTTTTCTCTTTAGCTGTTCCAGGTTCAGGTCTGTCTTCAGCCATTGTAGCAGGAATAGCTGCTGCTGTTATTCTGCTTGTGGCTGCAGCTACTGCTGCTGGTGTGATTTACTTTCGCAAGCATCAAGCGAGAAGGGAAGGTAAGTATTACATACAGCTGATTTAACAAGATGGAGATTGTGTGTAAAGAATATCTGAAAGATGCGAGAACATGTATTTTTATTCTGATTAACCAAAATGATTTATGTTTAATTTAGTTTTTTTATTGTTCAAACAGACATCAGAACGCAGCCTCATGGTCAGGTAAGATACAATAGACTCATTCAGTCAGTTCAAGTCCAGTTTTTATGCATATCTTAGATGGAATCTGATCATACTTAGGGAACTACTGTGACTATAACTACTCTAAGAACTTATTTTTGTGGCTTACCTTATTGCATATGCATTAGTAGGAGTTTGGATTTCAGATGCAAAATTTCTGGGTTATTTAAATGAAACACGCAACATGATTTACTAAGAATTGCACTGCTCTTGCTAGATTGTGTTGGTCATTATGGAAATGACCAACACAATCAACACAATGAGACTCCGATGTTAAATGACAAAATTAAAGCATTTAGACCCCCTTCACTTTCTTTCTATTTTGTTGCAGCCTAATACTACAGTCATTTAAATTAAGTCATTGCGCAGTGACATCACAACATCATTTAGCAACTTTTAACAACTAATTGACCTTCCTTTAGCAACTTCCCCAGAAAATTAGTTGGCAACACTGCTTGGTTGAAGCACCTTTGGCAGCAATTACAGCATAGAAACTTTTTGGATATGATGCAACAAGCTTTGCACACCTGGATTATGGATTTCCTGCCATTCTGCTTTTCAAATCCTCTCAAGCTTGTTCAAGTTGGATGGGGTCCGTCGGTGGACAGTTTCAGGTCTCTCCAAAGATGTTTGATAGGGTTGACATCGGGGCTCTGGCTGGGCCACTCTAGGACATTCACAGAATTGTGCCAGGTTTTTATTGAGGATATTGCTGTACTTTGCTCCATTCAGCTTTCCCTCAACCCTGACCAGTCTCTCAGGCCCTGCTGCTGAAAAACACCCCCACAGCATTCCTTGAACTGAGTTCCTAGAACAATGCAGTGTGAAAGCCCCTATGGAAACCACTGTGCTCTTGGGAACTGTGTTCTTCAGTGCAGCAGAAATTTTGTAGCCCTCCCCAGATCTGTGCCTAGCAACAATTCTGTCTCTGCAGGCAGTTCTTTTGACCTCATAGCTTGGCTTTTGCTATGTGTTGTCAGCTGTGAGGCCTTTTATAGAGAAGTGTGTGTGTGCCTTTCCAAATCCTGTCCAATCAATTGAATTTACCACAGGTGGAATCGCATGCAATCAAGGTGTAAAAACATCTCTGCAACAATAAAAAGAAGTGGGAGGCACCACAGTCAAATATCAAATGTTGCAAAGGGTCTGAATACTTATGTAAAAACCAAATTTTCTTTTTTTTTCTTTTTAATGAATGTACAGACATTTCTAAAATCCTGTTTTAACTTTGTCATTATGGGGTTTAATTACAATTTAAATGATTTAAATGATTGTAGTATCAGGCTGCAACATAAAGGGATTTAAATATATGAGTGTGCTCTGTGCGCTCTGTGTGTGTGTGTGTGTGTGTGTGTGTGTATATATATACATATATATATATATATATATATATATATATATATATATATATATATATATATATATATATATATATATATTGTCACGGGTGAAGAAACACAGGACAGAGAACTCAAATTTGTAGCCCCGGAGGGTGGATTTTATTTAACAGAGTGCAGTAAGAAGTAAAAAATACGTGGAAGTGAAGCGGTGAAATGGCGTGCTCTCAGTCTCTCTCATGCTCCGTGTGGGTCCAGTGAACGGTGTGCGGATCAGTCTTCAGCTGCTTTCTAGGAGGCAGAAGGAGAGAAAACATTAGTGTGTGTCTTTCTCGGAAAAGGCTTCTCACATTGAGCCGGCGCCTCACCGCTTATATATATATTTTGTTGAACCAAAGTAAAAAAAAAAAAAAAAATGCTTCATTTTGTTACAAGTATTCGGTTTACAAAAAACTTACAACAGTTAATAGTAGGGGTGTGCATTGGCACTGCCCTCACGATTCGATTCGATTATGATTCACCAGGTAACGATTCGATTCAATTCGATTCTATGATGCATTGCGATCCATCAAAATTCTACTGCACACAAGGCAAATTTTTTTTCAGTCATGAGGCAATAATAACCCGTCTATCGTGGTCATCTCCCTCCGCCTTAGCCATCTTGCTCGTTGTTGTTATTATTCCCCCGGAACCGGAAGTATTTGAAACTTCACAACTTTATTTTCCGCCAGAAAATAAACAGTGACATAATCGATTATGGCACTTTGCCGCATCGATGCTGAATCGTTCATGCCCCGCATCGCGATGCATCGCCGAATCGATTATTGTTGACACCCCTAGTTAATAGTGAAAATTGCTTTTAAACTGCATGGTTGAAAGCATAACATGGAACATTCATGCAAGAAATTTAATGTCCATGTGCCATTGAAAAAAAGCAACTCACATTTCAGATGAACTTGCACTAACTTAAAGAAAGAAAGAAAGACCAAAAAAAAACTCTTGTCACATTTGCACAATTTTGAAAAATATTTCAATACATTTTACAACAATTATCCTGATACTTGAAACATCAATTCAATGGAAAAAAAACAACATCTGTAGCTTACTTTTTCAGGCAAATCATAATCATTACCCTCGTGTAGTTCAACACTTGTGTTAGTGTTATCTTCAAAACACAAATTAAGATATTTTGTCATGAAACATGAAGGCTTCATATAACATTTCTTTCTGCCTACTTTGTATAGGTTTCTATGTAAGTACTGGTACTTCTGATTGGGCTGAGGGATTTTTTTGACCGAGATGGCTTTTAGCTGGTTTTGCATCTGAACTCATATATAGTTATAGTTGTCCAGTAACTCGATTACACCTGATTGGTTTTACTTCCAATTACCTACATAATTTACTTTAGAAAATTAAATTATTTAACAGAAAAGTTAATTATTTAAGTTGGATCAAGTATTAAAAATGTTCTTTAGAGTAACAGCAAGGCATCTGCTCTTTTTTTTTTTTTTTTTTTTTAAATTATACTTGTGTCCGTGTGTGTATGTGTGTGTATATATATATATATATATATATATATATATATATATATATATATATATGTATATATATATGTGTATATATAATATATATATATATTTATTTATTCATCAGTCCTGTTTTTCTCCCCTCTTTACCGTCAGTGAATCTGTTTATTTTTACAGGTGAATCAGAATGATGATATGACCCAAGAGTCTTCACTGTAGAAGACTGCAACATACTGTTGAACACTACCGATGGTACGTCATCTAATCAGACTGAGTCTGCCAGTGAAACCCCAATGTAACTTCATTTATTACACTGATACTTTAATTGAAAGGGACAGTGAAGAGGCAGTGGAAAATGAGAGAACGGAATTTTTACGGTCGGTCACAGGGGCCAAAACCTTAAGAATAGAAACTGCATTTTGAGCAGCTGCTTTTAGCCAGAATTATTTCTGGGCATATATATGTATATATATATATATATATATATATATTATACGCGCACACAACTCTTCAAAGATAAATATAAAACCATTTGCTCAGGCCACACGAGCCTGAGCCAGGTGGTTGCTGGAGGTTACTTCATCTATTAGCCTACAACATGATTCCTGTTTGTTAATGACACACACAGTGCACGTTTCTACCTAGGTAAGTTTGAGCTATTGGCTTAGACACACATAGTTTAGTTATTTAGGTCATTAGGTAAATAAACCTAAGGGTACAGCACCCAGGGTTACATTGCTAAGCCACTAGTTGATTTATCTGGGCTTCACTACCTCAACACATTAACACATTAACTCAGCTTTAACGCATTAACCAGTTATTGGTATAAGAACAAGTATATTAACATTATCATATCTATTACCATGCTAAAATCTTGCAATGGAAGAAATGCATTTTTTTTTTTTTTGAAAGTTGCTGGAGAAAACCAATTATCCATATTCACATGGATCTGTAAAATGACAAAAACACTGACTAGTAGATGGCGATGTCACTTTGAAGAAACACTACTTTCCCATGCACTGAACTCATAATATGGTTGCACATATCACCATTTTTAACGGTATTGTTTTTTTTTTTTAAACTTGCACTTTGAAATAAGTTTGTTTCTTTAGGCCTCCAAAATGGCATTGTTGTGAAAAAATGAATGGATAAAATGCACAAAGCTTTCCATTTTCATTTGAAAAGGTGTCTAAAAAGTCCCTCATACTACAAAATGAAATAGAATAGTGCAAAAGTATTTTGTTTGTTTTAAGCTAAATATCTAAATAATAATAATAAAAAAAGATTGATTTAACGATAAAACATCCTGTGGTGACAAATATAATATGGCTGTTTAAATTTATTTTATTTTGCAATTTTGCTTCCACCTTAGGTGAGATAAATCACATATGTATTTGTTACAGAAATACATTTTATATATATATATATATATATATATATATATATATATATATATATATATATATATATATATATATATATATAAATGTCCCATTGCACAAAAATTAAAAACTGGAATGCTGATCGACAGCATGTCAGTTGAAAATAAATACATATAATAAATATAGCTGCAAGCAGCAATTATCGGGGTTCGAGCATATAAGGCCTTTGACGTGCTATGGCTTTAGGGTGTCATCCAAACTAAAATATATGGCTCATTTTCTTCTATTTTCTTTTGGTTCGGTTTTTTCTATTTTAGGTTTTACAGACTTTTGGGTACAGTAGATCATGATCATCTTGTTAAATGGCCCTGTTATCACTGTCCAAATGCTAATGTTCAACATTTTTTTGACAATTGTTCATCTAGAGAGTCCAGAGAATTGCACTGCACCGGTTTTATTGATTTTGAGTTTAGAACCTTTTTTTTTTTTTTTTATTAAATATTGCATATTTGAAGAACAGTTGGATTGACATTAATGGTCCAAGAGTCAAAGTTGTTCAGAATGAGGAGATCTTTCAAAAGATCTAGTGTTTGTGTGAATATATGAGCATTTATGTAGCCATTTGAAGCCATTTACCATACACAGCTTGTGTTTTTGAAGCCTGTTTAACTCTTATAGCACCACTTATGGTCCAATCTTTATGAAACTTTGCATGCAGGTTAAGAGTCATCTGACACATGCTCTCACCAATTTTTGTAAAGTTTTGAGTTTTTGTTTAGGTTTTATAGGCTTTTGGGTATTTTTGGTTGTGGTTTGGTCGAGATTGAGCAAAAAACCTAGGACTAGTTCGCAAAAGTAGTTTTTTCACATATTTGTGAATATTTAATGAACGATTTGATTGACAGCAATAGTTCTTGAGGCAAAGTTGTTCATCATGAGGAGATCTATCAAATGATATGCATATTGTGTGGATGTGTGAAACACCACGCAATTACAGAGCGATAAAACTTGTTAGCGCCAACTAGTGGCCGATTTGTTTCAAAATTCTTACAGACCTTTAGGGCCATGAGTTGAACATGCCCAGTGAGTTTCCGATCAGCTTTCATTAACCTTGTCTAATAGGTGCTGAAAATTCATGTTTTTTGAGATATGCCAATGTCCTCATAGACCCTTATGGCACATTGGACAGAGACACTGCATACCAATTTTCAAGTCGATCGGACCAACGATTGCATATAGTCATTTTTATGTTTTTTCAGGCTTATAGTATCACCAAGTGGCAGAGCTGTGCTTTTTTTATTTGACCAAAGATTGAGCTTATACACATGTGTACCGAGTTTGGTGAAGATACCTCATTCCATTCAAAAGTTACAGCCAAATGTAGCAATTGGCTAACGTTATAGAACTTAATGGCGTTCCTATTCGACTGTGAGTCAAAATTTCTATTTTTTTAATAATTAAAAAAATATTTTTTCTATTTTTTTAATATCAGGGAACACCCTGATATTGTCATATTACAAATGAACCTATAGGCTTTATATTTTGCTTTTGGTCAACCATCTTTATCAAGAAAAAAAAAAAAAAGACTGTTCGACAGACAGTGAACAGAATGTTTTTTTATAACTTCACAAGCTATAAACCAGCATTAAACGGCTTATTGATTTATTTTGTAACTGTTGAAACACTACTGTGATTGTTTAACATGTTCCATGTCTGCACTTGTATGCATAAATGATACTGCTGTGTTAAATTTTGTTACACTGGTGTTCAGCTGGTTAAAATGCTTTGTGATATTTGTCAGGATAAATATTACAGTTTGATTTCAACACATATGTGGAACATTAGTCAAACATGTCTGATGACGACTGCGTGGATGTTACGTATGGACACATTGTTTTATTATTGTTATGCTGAGTTTATTGATTTTGTCATATGTTAGTATTACTAATTTTGAAAGTTTTCACCGCAGTGGGTAATATTGTAAAAGTTGTTTACATGTCTGATTCAAGTATCAGCAAAGTAAGTCTCAAAGATTTTGGATATTTCTTGTTATTACTCTAGAAAGTACTTTCAGCAGCCAGAAAATGGGAAAACAATGAGGCTAATAGTAAATAGTATGAAATGACAGATGTTGTATGTGGTGCCTTGGCTCAGTGCTCTTTAAAGGGGTGCAATTCTGCAATTCTTAATGATTTTATAATGGTTTCCTTAGGGTGCACTTACAATGCTAAAACTATTTTTACATTTAAACTTAATAATTTAGAAATAAAATACATGTTTTTCTACCATTTGCATCTTTGCATATTAAATAATTTTTACACGTGGAGCCATCGTCAATTCCCTTACTATGTTTTTACTCAAAAAATTAACAAATCATGAAATGTGCTGATAATTGCATTATATTTAGATCTATTTCAGTCACATGAAAGGTTGCAGCGATGAGTATTGAGCCGATGACAGACAGTGTGTTGATCATGTAAATGCAGTGATCTCGTAATTGCAAGGTGATTTCTGCATTTCTCATGAAATGCTTTCATCGTAACTAACAGCAGACATAATGTAACTACAGTAAGAGCTTTGTTGCGCAGTGTAACAATGTTATTCATTATAATGGGAGCAGTGGCGTAGACAGGGGAGGGGTCATGACGTGACATGACGTGGTTTCACATCACAGAATGAGGCAAATCATTATTTTATATAGTATTCTATAAAGTGATAAAGGCTGTCGATTAGCATTGCATTGCATATTCATAAAAATTCCCCATATGGCTCGAAGAACAGAGACAAACCATTTAGTCGCAATCATACAGATATGTCTCTGTTTAATGAGTTAAAATACGCGATAGCGTATACCTTTGTCCATATTAGGGAATTCCTGCATGAATGAAACATTCTATTACATTTACATATATTAACACCTTATTATGGGTAAAAAATAGGAATAATAATACTTCTCTGTTTTTTTTTCTCCAGTGTAGAGGATTTTTTTTCCCTCTCTCTCAGTGAATGCATAAGATTTTCTGACAAAAATGAAGATTTATTTTATTATTTTTGTCAAAGATTTTAAATCATAATTAATTTTATAATATGTTTTTATACCTCTCTAAACATTTACAGTTAGGCCTCCTGTATGTTGACAGGTCATTTTGCAGTTTTCTGTAAAATATATTGATAATCATTAACAATAATTATTGTTTTGTTGAATGTTTTTATTTAGTAATAAGAATAATCAGAATTAGTCATATTGATAAAAACAATATTTTGGCCAAATTGTGCAGTCCTACACACAGGCACAACAAACTCAATGTTCTTTATAATTTTTGGTGAATGATGGTAGAAATGGAATCCAAACAATATCTTTCCAGGGCTGGAAAAAAAGATTTTTTTGACTGCTATATACATAATATTTATTGCTACTTTTTTTTTTTTTTTTTTTTTTTAAATCTATTTAATCAATCTCACTTGCACTCCTTTTTTTTTTTTTTTTTTTCCATATGTTTGTTGAACGTGTTACAATTAATAGATATTCACGCTTACATATTGAGATTTTGACTTTTCATGTGCTTTCTCTTCAAATTTCAAATAGTCAAATTTCTGTGAAAGTTTTTCACACTAGTGGGAACCATTTTCATTATCTTGCCTAGGGGCCCACAAACCTACAGGCCGGCACTGCTTAAGTTCATCAGTTTCCCCCGAAATACATTCACGTAAGTGGCTGGTGAACTGGGAAAGAAATAAAGTGAATTATATTGTTACTTACTTATGTGTATCTGATATAAATCAAACATGTCAGCAAATTATACTTGAATGTATTGGCATGCTTCTTCCATAGACACCCGTGTGTATTTTACACTTTAGATGTATTGTTTTACTAGTACTTATCTCTATTTAAATGTCTGAAACCTAAAATAAATGTTATGTGGTTGAAAATACTCCATAATTATAATTATATGACAAGCACAGCATGTGTCTTGCTCTGGCTCAGCGCCAGCCAACGTGCGAAAACGCAGTTTGAATTTGGCAGTTGTGTGACGTCACCAAATGCTCTAAATGCCATATGTGGGACTGTACCGCTCAAAGGATTAATATACTGTTTAGTAGAATTTACACAAAAGTGTTCATTAGCTGTGTTTCCATTACCTTTTAAAATGCGCAAATTGAAATTGCGAATTAAAAATACGCCTAATGAAATAGGCGTATATCGCAAACATTGTATATACTCGCATTAGGTGGTTTTTCAGGCAATTCGAAAAAGGAATACTTTGCAAAACTGCAATGGAAGCATTTTTTCTTCTTCACATTTACAGGTCACATGGTGTAGGTAAAAAATCATATGATCATTCTTCAATGTAACCTCCAAGGAACACTTTATATGTCGCCGCTCTGAAGCATAAGGGGCTTTCCTAGCCATTAACGCTTAGACAATTTTATGCTGCACATGTCTGCAGCACGTTACAGCTCTGACATGGCCACCAGAGCTGATCATGGCCTCTCTAGTCAATGCTTGTGTTTATACCAGCTGCGCCACGGCACGTTTCAGTAGCATCCTAGAAGCAGTTCTCTGCGCTGCTTCTTTAAAGATACATGCCTTTGCCTCCTTTGATTATAAATAGTGGCTAGTGCAGTGGCTACGATATACATAACCCCACCAAAATCCGTTGCCATGACTGAAAGAATTACGTTTTTACCTATTAGGACGGTAATTGTTTCTCATGGGGAGCATTTCACAACTTACAGGGGGTAGTCAGTGATTTTATTGCCGTCTGAATAGAGGATAGTGGTGTTGTGTTGTGACAAAATGTTGTGACAAAATATCCTTTGATGGCATCTAGAAACATTCTCAAAATAATAAAAAACCATACATAAATATAAATGCATGATTAAATATGTTACGTCTGGAGCCGTAAGTTTCCTTTGTGGTGTGCTATGATTCGTGTTTGGGTTTCTCTCTCTCTTTCTTCTCTCTCTTCCTGCAGAACCAGTGTCTCCACCTGTGCTTAATTAGAGCTCTGTGATGATTGGGTGATGGGAGAGGAGAGAGAGTATTTAAACTACAGCCTCCCTCAGACCAGTAGTTGGTGGTGGCTGGATGTGTGTGGCGGCTGAGGTCTCGTCCTCTCCTCTCCTCTTGATAGATTTGTGAAACCTTAGCTTGGTGATTTGGTGAATCTTTCTCTCAACTGTGTGTTGAGACTGTTGAAGTAGTACCTCTGTTCATTGTCTCTCTGATTACATCTATGATTGAGTTGCTAATTGTAAATATTGTAGATATAAATATTGTATTTAGTTCATGTTTTTGGGTTTAGTAGGAAGGTGGGTGCCATTTTCTTTGAAGCTTAGGTAGTTGATTTATAAAAGAGGTAGTTTTGTTATGTTTGTTATTTTGGCCTTGCCCCCTTCTGAGGTCAATACCCTTTTGTTATGTCTTTGTTTTGAAACTTGTAAATAAAAACTTCTCTTTTGCGGTAGTGACCGTAGTCGCTTTGGGGTTTTATTGTAGCTTTTCTGGATAAAACTGACTGGTTTTCGGACCCCCCTGGACCCCCCAGTACAGTAAAACTGCACATTTTAGAGTGGCCTTTTATTGTGGCCAGCCTAAGGCACACCCGTGTAATAATCATGCTGTCTAATCAGCATCTTGATATGCCACACCTGTGAGGTGGATGGATTATCTTGACAAAGGAGAAGTGCTCACTAACACAGATTTAGACAGATTTGTGAGCAGTATTTGAGAGAAATACGCCTTTTGTGTACATAGAAAAAGTCTTAGATCTTTGAGTTCAGCTCATGAAAAATGGGCAAAAACAAAAGTGTTGTGTTTATAATTTTGGTCAGTGTATACCTTTTAACACAGAAGCCAGAAATCCTAATATCTGGCAACCGCACAAATGACAGCTTGCGTAGTAGAGGCATGTACAGCAGTCTACATTTATATGTTGTCTCTTTTTTTTTTTTTTTTTTTTATAAAACAAAAATAATTTTTTGGTTGCAGTTTGCATTGTCACATTCTGCTCTGATTAGTAGTGTAAAGGAATTTCTATCTGCAGTACAGTCAATGGACAGTTTTGAGAAGATAACTAATTTAGCTGAACTTAACAATAAACGTCAACATTTACAACTGTTTATTTAGACTTGCATAGTACCCGCCTATGTATGTCACCTTTTATTTTATTGTGTAACATTAAGTAGCAGAAGTTTCACGATTCACCTAGCTTATCTGCATCGCACTCAGTGTGAAACGGCCTTAACAAGAAAGTTTTGAGTTCTGAAACTTACATGATTTTTTTTTTTTTTTTTTTTTTTTTAGTACAATGACCTATTATATACAGTATGTCAAAAGATCAAGGAAATTTTGGTTTCTCAGTTCATTAACCTGTTCAATACATTATAATTTGTCAAATTCTAATGTTCTTTATTGTGATCTGTTGTTTGTAATGTATTCTTGCAGATCTGCAATAAAATAAGACTCTAAAGTTTTGTACATAAACATACAGTATGGCTTACATGCTTTCAGTACACACATTTGCCTTTGAATCATGAAATATGCATCGAAATATGAAGAGTTTGGTTTCCAAAATGCTATAAATCATTTTGATTAATTTGAGTAAAAATGTGTTTTCTTTACCAAGAAAGTGGCAAGATGAAAACCAGTACTTTCTGTTTCAAACTTTCACATAGCATCTTTAGGTTATAGTAACATTAAAAATTCAAATCCAGATTTTGATTTTCAAAGATTTCTTATAAAAAATGATTTTTCTAACTTTATTATTATGAGGTGATATTT
>CM070028.1:35808397-35883486 GCA_036247105.1 Cirrhinus mrigala | reverse complement strand
GACTCCTTAAAGTGAATTAAAGGGGGATTTTGTTTTTTACCTTTGTAATGGCATTTTTGTAACTTTATTGAAAGTATGTTCATTTCATGTCAAGTTTTTAATAGTATTTTTAAAGCTTTTTAAAATTTCTAATTAAAACAACATAAGAACAAGTAGAATAAGAATAAGTTAACAATCAAATGAAATCAGTATTACAATTCATTTGTACTACAGAGGTGGCACAGAAGAACACAAAAGTGGCTTGTAGGTGTATTTTCATTTGTTTAATGAGGCTCAGAGGTGGCATGAGTGCAATCAAATATATAAATTCATGTTGAGATTAATGTTTTAAATATAAAACTTTGAATACAGAAATATGACATGATTTAAATAACTGAAAAGATACTTTAAAAATCAAACTAAAACTGCCAGTAGGTGGTGGCAAGTCACTGATTTAATTACTGAATCATATCATTCATTTGATTTGTTAGAACAGCTGATTCATTCAGCAATAAAGCAAGTCTTTATGAACAGGAAATTGAATCACTGACTCACTATATTCATTTAAAATGCACATTCATTCATAAACGAAACACAGCTGTGTTTGAATGGAAATGCGCAGTGGCTCAGTTGTGACTTGTTTCAAACTATTATTGACGTCATAATCAGGCAATAGAGTAATGGTCAGACAATGTAAGTAACTTAATATTAGCTTCTTGTTTATTTAACTGTTGAATTAAATCAATCTCATTTGCAAACTTCCTTAAAAATCATTAAAAGCTGTCACTCATCTTGTCATTGAGCTCCTCTCAGCGGAAACACAAATCGGGTCAGCCGCACTGGTGCTCCTAAATATTTTTTCATAGTCACACGCTGTTTTTTTTTTTTGTGTGTGTGTGTGTTTTTTTTTGTGTGTGTGTATGTGTTTGTTGATCACAAAGTACAAAGTAGATAAGGAAAACTAGGATGCTGGAATGGTGCGCTGTGATTTGTTGAGTGGATGTATCGCATTCTGCAGAGAAGTGAGACTGGCGTTTGTGGCAGTTTGGAAAAATAGGGAAAAACATGACAGAATAACATGGCGGATATCACATATGCAAATTAAAAATTTACTTTTCAATACTGACCAGATACAATACTGATTTTGGCAGGAACTTTTTTTTTTTTTTTTTTTTTAAATGTCGTTTATCGTGTTGTGGAACCAAACTCTTCATATTATGACAGCTTTTTTTTTCTCAATTGTTGTAAACTGAGGCTGGGGTCTTAAGAAGCTGAATTTTACATCGATAAATCACAACAATCCCATGCTATAGATACATACAGTAAGTGTATGACATTGTAAGATCTAAAAATAATGTCCCCGTCTACTTTCACAGAATGTTTTATCTGTCAGTGTTTCATAGTAAATCCAAGCAGAGCGGAAGTCATGGTGAGCTTCATATGAGTATGAAAGGAAAAAAAACACCCTCAACCGCATGCCATTCACACCTCAAACACAAACATCCTACAGTAGTCTCATGCTCATGCAGAAGTCGTCTGTCCACCCAGCAGATCAAACTATTTCTGTACAAAAAAGCAGGTAAAGCAGCATATAACAGTTTTAGTAGATCTTGGTCTCTGTACATGTACATTGAAACAGGAGGAGCAATCTCCAGACGCCTTCATAGTAAATACAAATATGAATACAAATACACAAATGCACATGTATGAATCCATACAAACGTTTTACTCAATAAAGCCACTGTTACAGTATGTTACTTTTAAATATATATATATATATATATATATATATATACACACAACAATAGCTCAAAAACATCAAATGTACATTAATGTAAACATTATAAACAAGTGCTGAAATGGTGTAAGTGAGTGCAATGCTGAACTATAATTATGACAGGTTTTAAATTAGAAACCCCGAGCCTTGGGTTTGAGCCTCTATCCTTGAGCACTATCCTCTATGCTTCTGTGTTAATCTTCTGCTATGACTATCATGGGATAATTTTGTATTTTGAGAGAACCATCCCTTTAAGCGTCAAACATAAGTTTGTTTCACTTCATCAAACTCCGCTGAATTTTCCTGGATTTGGGATCTTCCTGGGTCGACAGATGCATACACAACATGACTCTCCTCTTTGGCTTTCTGTAAAAAACATCACATAAGATATAATACTAATAAAATTATTATATTAAAAATGTGGTGTCATGAAGATTAGTTGAGATTGAATGTAAAATAACAGTCATGTAATTTAATGATAAAACTAATATCTTCTTCCTTCTGCTAAGCTAACATAAAGCCGATTAAGACTGGGTTCTCAGTGGTTTTGCTTCAGTATCCAGGTTTTACATTGGGCATCAACTGGTGAGGCAAAAATGTTGATCTTTCAAAAGTAAACATTTCCATAAAATCAAATATTGAAATAAAATAATATTACACTGTCAGAAAAAAAAGCAAAAAAATGTGACTTTACATCAGCTTGTCACTGAGGCAGTACACTCACACTGCCTTTTTATTTTATTTATTTATTTATTTATTTTTACATTGATAATGTTATGGCTTTTATATACAGTCATGGCCAAAAATATCGGCAATTCTATCAGAAAATGCAACCTTTCTCTCTTTATTTATTTATTTTTTTTTTTTTGCATTGGAACAACACACAAAAAAAAACATCAAATCTGATACAATTTCACACAGAATCCAAAAAATGCACTGGACAAAATGATTGGCACCCTTAATTTAATATTTGCCAGCACCCCCTTTGGAAATCATTCGCTTCCTGTAACCATAAATGAGTTTCTTACACCTCTCTACTGGAATTTTGGACCACTCTTCTTTTGCAAACTGCTCCAGGTCATTCAGATTTGAAGGATGCCTTCCCGGACTGCTGTTTTGAGATCTCTCCACAGGTGTTCTATGGGATTCAGATCTGGACTCATTGCTGGCCATTTCAGAACTCTCCAGCACTTTGTTTGTAACCATTTCTGAGTGCTTTTTAAAGTGTTTTTCAAGTCATTGTCCTGCTGGAAGATCCATGACCTCTGGTGGAGACGCAGCTTTCTGACACTTGCCACTACGTTGCGCCGCAAAATTATTAGGTAATCATCAGATTTCATGATATCGTTCACACAGTCAAGGCATCCAGTGCCAGAATTAGCAAAGCAACCCCAAAACATCTTTAAACCTTCACCATGTTTGACTGTAGAGACTGTGTTCTTTGAAGGTCTCATTTCTTTTTCTGTAAACAGTGCCATGATGTCCTTTACCAAAAAGCTCTACTTTTGTCTCATCCGTCCACAGTATGTTCTCCCAGAAGGATTGTGGTTTTGTCTCATAAGTTTTGGCAAACTTCAGTCTTGCTTTTTTATGCCTTTGTGTCAGCATGGGTCTCCTACCATCCCTTTCCATTCAGATGGCGACGGATAGTGCGAGCTGACACTGTTGTACCCTGTGTCTGCAGATCAGCTTGAATTTGTTTGGAAGTTAATCAGGGTTCTTTGTCCATCAATTGAACAATCCTTGGTTGTAATTTTTCATTGATTTTGCTCTTTCGTCCACGTCCAGGGAGTTTAGCTACAGTGCCATGGGCTGTAAACCTCTTGATGATATTGCGCACAGTGGACACAGGAACATTAAAATCTATGGAGATGGACTTGTAGCCTTAAGATTGTCCACGTTTTTCCACATTTTTTTTCTCTCAAATCCACAGACAACTCTTTACACTTCTTCAGGGTTCTTACACCTTTTCCAAAGTAAAATTCAAGCACTTTCAAGGTGCGTTTAAGGTTTTCAAGCACTTAACAACTGTGGTAACATGCATGTTTACATACATACTTGAACCTCCTGGCATGTGTGTTATCTCCAGCTCTGTTCTATTAGAGAATGCACGTAAAGACCAGCAGATGACACTACAGCCACACGTGCAGACTCCAGCGCAGTTAGGCTTATTTTATGTAAAAAAAAATGAGTGCAAATAATTATGAAACCAATAGGCCTATAACTGCATTTTTAAGCACTTTCAAGCACTTTATCCAAAATCCAAGCATTTTTCAAACCTTGAAAACACTACATTGACATTCAAGCATTTTCAAGGAATTCAAACACCCGTACGAACCCTGCTTTTTTTCTTTTCTGCATGCTCAGTGTAACACAACACAAGGGCTGAGTACTATATTGCCCACACCTGTTACTTGCCACAGCTCTGTCTAAATACAAATTACAGGAGCATCACATGCTTGAAAAGCAATTTTTTCTTACAATTTTGACAAGATGCCAATAATTTTGCCCAGTCCATTTTTGAGTTTTGTGCGAAATTTTATCATTTTGGCTTTTCTTCTCTGTTATTTTGTGTTGTTGCAGTGCAAACAAAAACAATATGCATGTGAATACCAAAACATTTGCAATTGGAACAATTCTCTGAGGGACGTGTTGCATTTTCTGACAGAATTGCATAACTGTATATCTGATATGATGCTGTTGGTAATGTATATGACTGATCATTATACAAAAATAAAAACATATCAAAATCTGACTCACAGCTTTGCAAAGTTTCTTACCGATTTGTGTGCACTTCTTTTGTAGAATGTTGTCTGAGCATAAGTTATTTCTTCATCACAAGTCTGGACTGCTTAAAGAATAATAATAATAGATTAAAACAACAAAACTCAATCTGATTGATTTCTTTACAACACATCTTTTTATTAAGGCTCAAATGTAAGTGTTGTGCAATGCAATAATTAAATTATATGCAATTAATAATAATAATAATAATAATAATAATAATAAACAATACTGAAATTCTTTTAAAAATTTGATGTTCCAAATTGCATTAGAGTATAGAGAGTATAAAAGCTCTTAGAGTATACAATAATTATATTTAGTACAATATTCCTAGCATAATTTACATTGAAAAATTGTCATTCATATAGCAATGTTTATTTGAACACCATAAATTGGAGAAAGTTGTGTTATTATGGAAATAATGTAGATAAGCATTTATGAGTAAATGTGAGATGAGTAAGGAATAAGCAAACATATTCTGAAACCCTGTAACTGCACACATTATTTTGGTTTCATTTTTAATTAAAAAAAAACAAAAAAACAAGTGGGCTTTAACTACCAAATTCTGAGAAAAAAAATAGATTAAATGATATTTAGCGCTTTTAATTGATTAAAATATAAGCAGTAGGAAATACTTGCCTTCTCTGTTACTTTTTCTACATTTCCACCAAACGATCCCGACTGCAGCTACAATCAACAGAGATACAACAGCAGCTAAACAGATCAACATTATCTGGGAGCCTGAAGGAGGAGAAGGAGAGTAAAACAGAGCCATTTATGTAAGTGAATGTGTAGCAAGACATCAACACTGCCGTACCTGCACATGGCTGACAGAGTTTGCTGATGTCCACTTGTTGAGTCTGGTGGCTGATGGGATTGTTGATCACACAGCTGTAGGTGTTTTTATCCTGATATTCCACCTCCAGAGGTAGAGAGAGACTGATGCTGAGATCAGACACACTGATGCTGGACAATAAACTGTTTCCTTTGTACCAGGAGAGACTCACATGACTCACGTTCGACACTGAACACAACAATGAACAATTTGATGATGATGATGACGACGAAGAACAGTCTCTGTTGATGACAGGACCTGGCAGACGAGCTGGAAAACATCAGAGAATAGAGAGAAATATGAACAAATCTAATCAACAGTCAGTTTCAGTTCAGTGTATTGAGCGAATGTTTCTTTCATCTTAAAATATAAATAATGAAACATTTCAACAATTAAACAATTAATTAGAGAATTAATTAGAAAAACGTAGAGGGAAGGACTGGTGATCTCTACTCACCATAGACAGAAACATTGAATGTTTTTGATGACAGTTTAGCTGCAAATATCTGTATTTGATATACTCCAGTATGTTCAGTCCTGGTGTTGGTAATTGTCAGAGATCCAGTTTGTTTATCCAGCTGTACTCTGTCTCTGAATCTTCCATCAGGACCATCAAATGTGGAGAAGTTTTGTTTCTTTCCTTTGATTTTAGCTATGAGGGACTTTTCAGCTCCACATGTCCAAGTTATGTCTTCACTAAGTATTTCAGTAAGATCAGAGTTTAGAAAGACAGGATCTCCCTCCATCACTGACACTGACTGTACTTCATCTGTGTCTGCCCCAAACACACCTGAAGAACATGAAGAGAGACATCTTATTGGGATTCGAATAATACTATTTATTTATTTATTTATTATTATTATTATTATTTTTTTTTTTTCAAAACTTGACTCTGATTTTTGTGTTTATATCCTTCAGGATACATTGCCTCTTTGGAGGTATAAATTTACTGAAAACAGACTTGTTTACACTTGTACAACATGACTGTAATTCAGACTTGAATGCAGGGTTCTTCTCTTTTTAACAGTGGTGGACAGTAACGAAGTACAACTACCTAAGTACATTTTTCAAGTATCTGTACTTTACTGGAGTAGTTTTATTTTGAGTAACTTTTACTTTACAACATTCCAAGGAGTAGGATCTTACTTTTTCCTTCACTAAATTTCATAAAACATATCGTTGCTCCTTATAATATATCACGTGCTACGAGACGCAGAAGCGGTGTCTGATTCCATAACAAACTGATTCTTTTAAATGAACCTGTTAAATCGATTCGCGAATTGCACCAAACGATTCATTCATGAATTGGAATGATCCGATTGCAGCTGTTTTCGAGTCGACAACTCATTGATTCAAATGATCTGTTTAGAGCGAGTCTCCAGTGAACTGAATTCACAAGTTCACACTAGCAGCGACTTCTGAGGCTGGCGACGAGGTTGCTAGTGGGCGTTTTTACTACTGGTTGCCTTGACAGCGAATCAGGTTTCTTGCGCCAAATACAAACATTTCGGAGGCAAAGACTAAATATAATGTAAATATAAATTAAATTTGTACATACAAACAAAAACGAATGAGAAGCAGAGCCTACTTTTTTCCATTGCGTATGTTCGGCTGAGAGGAGAACGATCACATGAGCTCTACCGTCTTCTTTCCTATTGGCTGTCGCTCCCGAAAGTTGCTCTTCATTTGCATAAAGTTGAGGGATTCTTAACTTTGTCTCATCGCTGGACACGCCCCATCTCGTCGCCAACGGTCGCTGTAGCTCGTTGTAGCTCGTTGTAGCTCTTGTCGCCGAAAATTGCCAGCTCTCCATTGAAATGAATGGGATCGTGTCGCTTTGTCGCTGCCTGTCGCTTGAATTGTGAACGGGGCTGAAAGAACCGGGAGATATTGTGAGCGCGCACGTGACTGATGCTGCAAAAAGTAAGTTACTAATGTCGAATTTTAGGATCAATTGTTGTAAATGAAAATCATGTTTAGTTCAAAACGTTGTTTGTGAATTAAATCTGCTGTAAAGGGTGATCTGTTTAAGCACTGTCTCTGTGTTTTAGGCCAAAAATACGGTGGCCGAGAGAGCTCAACGCGCTGCAACTTAAGAAAACACATGCAAATAGAAAAAACGACAACAAATTAAGAAAACATCTTCATCAGTTTGACAACACAGGCGCTGCAAATCCTCGCAACGCAAACACAAATACGGAAACGCGTTGTAAATTCTCACAACACAACCAAACACATGAACGCGCTGCAATCACACAAACGCGCTGCAAAAATAGCACAGACCACAACGGAAATGTTTCAGGGGGACCTCAAAAAGAAAAAAAAAAAAATTAAGCGTTTAATTAATCAAAATCAATGTAAACTTAATAAGCTAATGCTGAACAACAGCTTTTTAAACAGGAAAGTCCCCTCAAATGTGTAAATATGTGAACTATATCAACACTACAGGCGGCCATGCACCTCATCTAAATATTTGCAACAAACACCCATTCAAAATTAAAATAAGAAACTACACTTTCACTGCTTCTCCCCACAACTTCTTAAATGTTTGTGTCCTCCAGGATACATCACCCTGTTTAGGTTTAAATATGAACTGAAGAACATCCAGAGCGGCAACAAAGAAACAAAAGCAAAGTTAAAAGTGAAACAAGGAAAAGATTTGATCTTTAATATTTTTAAACCGATCTATTGAAAAGTGTGAAGTTACATAAATAAATAAACACATAATGATAATTACAGTTTGAAAGGGCAAGTTTAATTTAGCTGGATATTTTCAATATATATTTTTTTGATAGATTTTTTTCAATAAATGACATCAGATAGATAAAACAAGTACACTAAATCTCAGGGTTCTTACACATTTTGTCCAATGAATGTCTATGACTTTATTTATAATTACTGCAGAAGGTGTTTTAAAAAATGAGAAATTGCTGGGAAGAATGTGCATTTGTAATCTTTGAAACACACACACACCTTAAATTTGAAAGTGGCTCAGTTGAGGTTTTGAATTTCTGAGCAAGAGAAATTAAAGGTAACAATAGATGGTCATTTAAAATTTCAATTCAACGCAGAGACGTGAATTCAAACAGTCAAATGATATTGATATGTTACATATAAAAGTAGAGGTAACACTTTACAATAACAGTACACAAATAATCATGTACTAATACCTATATTAAATATTAAATATTACTTTATTATTAACTAATAATGAGCTAAGGCATCTACTGCTCAAGAACTAATGACATGAGTCAAGAATTCATGTGTGAAAACCTACACCAAAGTGTCAATTAAAACTTTATCTTTCAAACATTTAGTCAAGGTGGTTTATGCCGTAGATGAGTTTTTGATTAGTATATGCCTTAACTTATCATTATTTGATATTTAAGTAATATTTAATTTAGGATAGTAGTACATGATTAGTAACACTTTACAATAACAGTACAATAATAAAGTAGATAATAATGTAACCTGAACTGTAGCAGCAGCTTTATACTTAAAATTGAAAGAAAATAAACCATAAAAATGTTTTTTAAAACTTACCGATCAGACTCCAGCAGCACAAATAGAACAAAAAAAGCATGTCAAGGCATTGAAAGGTCTGAACTAAGAAGACTGTTTGCTTAAACACTCAACCGGTTTATCTGGTGTTTGAATCTTGGTCCCTCCTAGTTGATACATGAACAATGAACGCGTTTTGAACATAAGCTTTTGTATAAACTCATAATGGTGGAAGATGTTCTTCATTTTTTCAATTAACTAATTTAAAATATATATCTATATATATATATATATATATATATATATATATATATATATATATATATATATATATATATATATATGTAGAATGTAAAAGTAATGGAATATTGTGAGATGTTGAGCCTAACCCCTAGTGATTTAAAAATAGTTGTATATATGAAGAGTTCCATTTTTAAACAATTTCAAGAATCTTTTTGTTGTTGTTGTTGTTGTTGTTGTTGTTTTGTTTTGCATTCTATCATTTGTTATTCTGCAGCTATCATTTAAACTGCAGTTGGGTTGTTTTGATGATAATAATATACACATATATATATATATATTTAAATCTGCCAACACAATAAAAAATGATAAAAATATGATTTATGAAAAGTATTAAAAACGGAGTTATCATTTTTTGCAAATAAACTCTTCATATGCAGTTGATTCAATTGCTAAAACCATCTGACACACCATAGTGCCAGTTTTACTGAAGTTCAGCTCGAGTCAAACCGAAACCTGCTGTGGTTGGTTTTCATCAGAATTGTTGTTGATCAGTTGGGTGGACAAACTTGTTTGTGAGGAATTTAGAGCATGTGTGTTTAGTTTGTAGATGAATAGCTTCTTCCTGCTTCTATATATAGCTCATACTCTTTAATCTACAGAAAGATAAACCAAGGTGAGAAACTATTGTTGGAAAAAAATAAGTAGGTATCGGGGCTACAGCAGCTGCAAGTCGGAAACCGCCATACAATTAACTACGTAGATGCAGTGATAGCAACACATGACAAATTATAGTGACTTTCTTTTTTTTTTGGGGGGGGGGGGGGGGCTGTCAAATAAGTCAAATAAGTTTAGTCAACTTGAAATGTTAAGTGGAATCAACACAAATATCTAAGCGGTCACTTAGTATAACTTAAAATTTCAAGTTGAATAAACTTTTTTTGAGTTGACTGAACTTAAAAATTTAAGGCAGCTGGGTAACAAATTATTTTAAGTTGCCTCAACCAATTTTTTTTTTTACAGTGTGCTGGATTTTCAAACTACGTCAAGCTCGCAGCATAGAGAAAAAAATGAGATAAGACATGACAGAAGACAGTAAAAGAAAACAAAATAAATACACAAAAAACAAAGATAATTGTCACAAATCAAGCCTTTGTGGCTCTCTCCGATCACCACTAGAGGGAACCATCACCTGAATACTAACTGACTTTTTCGGACTCCATTTCCCATAACCCTGTGCGTGGGGCTGATCACCTGCACAGGTGTCGGCCATTTTCTCAGGCTATTTAAGCAGTGCTCTCCCTACCCTCTTTGCGAAGTCTTGTTTTGCTATTGCTGAGATTTCTGAGCGTTTTTCTCCTGTTTGTTTCATTGTTGCCAACCTGGACTGTTGTTTCTCTGCTGATCGTTCTGCTGCCTGTGTTTTGACCCTGCCTGCCTTGTGGATTTACTCCACACCCTGCCTGCTGCCTGGCCTGACCTTTTGCCTGGACTCTGTGTATGATTTTGCCTTGCCTACGTGATCCCTTTGGCTGTTGATTGAACATTACCTGTCTGATTTGGATTGTGACTTAATAAAGCTGCACATGGATCCCAACTCCTCTGACTTGCCATTACAATAATCATATGAACAAACATAGGATGTGTAGTGCAAAGATATTCTGCAATCTTTCAATACATGTGAGAGGAAAAAGAATATATAAATAATAAAAATAACAAAATACAGTTGTAACGATGTACAGTGGGGGAAAAATGGTTTGATCCAATGGTTTGATTGATTTTGTACATTTTAAATAATCAGTCTAGATTTATTTGAACAGTCGGAGACAGAATATAAAAATCCGGAAAAAAAAAACGCTTTTCAAAAAAGTTATTTATTTGCATTTTAATGAGTTAAATAAGTATTTGACCCCTTTGCAAAACATGACATTAGTACTTGGTGGCAAAACTCTTGTTGGCAATCACAGAGGTCAGATGTTTCTTGTAGCTGACCACCAGGTTTGCATAGATCTCAGGAGGGATTTTGTCCCACTTCTCTTTTCAGATCCTCTCCTAGTCATTAAGGTTTCAAGGCTGACATTTGGCAACTCAAACCTTCAGCTTCCTCCACAGATTCTCTATGGGATTAAGGTCTGGAGACTGGCTAGGCCACTCCAGGTCCTTAATGTGCTTTTTTTGAGCCACTCGTTTGTTGCCTTGGCCGTGTGTTTTAGGTCATTGTCATACTGAAATACTCATCCACGACCCATTTTCAATGAGGGAAGGAGGTTCTCACCCAAGATTTGATGGTACATGGCCCCATCCATCATCCCCAATCATTCAGATGTTCATTGGCAAACTTCAGACGGGCTTGTACATGTGCTTTCTTGAGCAGGGAGACCTTGTGGTTGCTGCAGGATTTCAGTCTTTCACAGTGTAGTGTGTTTACAATTGTTTTCTTGGAGACTATGGTCCTAGCTGCCTTGAGATCATTGACAAGATCCTCCCGTGTAGTTCTGGGCTGATTCCTCAACGTTCTCATGATCATTAAAAACTCCACGAGGTGAGATCTTGCATGGAGCCCCAGACCGAGGGAGATTGAGAGTTATTTTGTGTTTCTTCTGTTTGCGAACAATCACACCAACTGTTGTCACCTTCTCACAAAGCTGTTTGCCAGTGGTCTTGTAGCCCATTCCAGCCTTGTGTATGTCTACAGTCTTGTCCCTGATATCCTTGGACAACCCTTTAGCTATTTGGAATCTGACTGATTGATTGCTTTTCTGAACAGGTGTCTTTTATACAGGTAACAAGATAAGATTAGGAGTACTCCCTTTATGAGAGTGCTCCTAATCTCAGCTTGTTACCTGTATAAAAGACACCTGGGAGCCAGAAATCTTGCTGATTGATAGGGGATCAAATACTTATGTCACTTATTAAAATGCAAATCAATTTCTAACTTTTTTGAAATGCGTTTTTCTGGATTTTTTTGTTGTTTTTCTGTCTCTCATTGTTCAAATAAATCTACCATTAAAATTATAGACTGATCATTTCTTTGTCAGTGGGCAAACATATAAAATCAGCAGGGAATCAAATAATTATTTTCCCCACTGTATATGAGTGTGTGTGTGTGTTTGTGTTACATATCTCCTCCTGAGACCCCGCCCATTGACTTGTGTCCTCTGTAGTGGACCTAGTGTTTTCATGAATTTTCTTTGAATTTTTTAAGCTACTCTGTCAAGTCCTGTTGTACTGTGCAGAGGACATCCTGGGCTTTCTAGTGATATGTCATTTGATTGGCTGGCATGCTAGGAACCACTTCTTACACTGCATCCAAAATGGCCGGCATACAAACGAGCACATTTTATGGGAAGGAGAGAGGTATGTAAAATTTTGCTTTTTAAATGTTTTTTTACTATTATTATCACATATATATTTGTTTATTAAAGTGTCAGGAACAATACATTTAGCTTTCAAAGCTGTTAAATTGTTTGTGTTTCAAAATATCATCCTTTTTTAAATGTCAACTATAGTGGACACCAGGACCATCTTAATGTAATTAATGACTGCATGTTGTAGGAGGCAGAACTGAAGCAGAGAGGATTCTTTATAAGATAGTTGAGGGAGACTCTGACTTAGAGCTGTCAGATGAGGAGAGAGATGAGGATGAATTTGAATCTAACATACAAGAAGATGTTGAAGAAGAGGAAGAAATTGCAGGAGACTCAGATTAGCAGACTGAGACAGACACGGAGACAGAAAGGGAAGAACAGGAAAGACGCCGCACTCTGTGGACCAGGAGTGACACGTATGAATTAATTCTGATTTATTTAGCAGGATAATTCAGTTCTAGCATTTAGCCTCTGTTATAATTGAGTCCATGCACACACACACAGACACACACACACTATTTACTACATCATATGATAAATCATTGATAAAATTTATTAGTGAGACTTAAAGATTAACCACATGGGATCAAATGCAATATGTACATGCAAAATGACTAAAAATGCAAACTTTGTACTTGTACTTAAGTGTTCAGTAAAACTCATAACACAAAGATCTAATACATTTCTTTGGAGTTTTATTATAATTCCTATTAACTTGCATTTATTGGTGTTTCCCCATCATAATAGATTCACACCTGTGCTGCCTGCATTTCCTGACTGTACAGATGACCCTACTACCCGTGCAAACTGGAGTCCAACTCAGTACTTTTACCAGTACATTGACAATGAAATTTTCAAGAATTTGTTTTGGATTAACATCACTTCTTTTTTTTTTTTTTTTTTTTGAGTTCGGCTCTCTTTCAGACTAAACTGTTCCAGGAATTTCAATACAAAAGGAAAAATTTCAAATACAAAAGGAAAAAATGGCTTTTGTTTTGTTTTTGTTACATTAATGTTGGATTAATATCCCTTTACAGCCATATTCTGTACAGTTTTGTTGTCTGAGTTTGGCTGTCGTTTCGAACTAAAATGGTCCTGTGGTCCACTACAGTGGACATACTGTAAAATTAAAAATAAAAACAAAACGTAAAAACTCTAAATTGTAGAATTTTTTTTAACCCAAAGGATGTAGGAAATCACATAAAAAAAAAAAAAAACAACAAAAAAAGACACTTTTTTTCTTTGGGTCTCAGGAGGATCTATGTAGGTCTGGTCGAACAATTAATAAGTAATTATACATATCCATTCAGTGGTCATATGATATTTTAGCCTAATGATCCTGTTGATGAGCATTATTTCATAAACATCATGTGACATCAGGAAGCAATGTGTTATGCACAGGAAGAAGCGGGGGTGTAAATCGTGTTCTGGTAGTTTAGGATTGGTTATACTGTGTGAATTGGCTATTAATATTACAGACCATCAATATTACAGAGTAAAATTACACTACTCCATCAACAGTTACTCCTTGTAAAACTAATCATGTCCAAATAGGGCTTATGTATGGTTTGGTTTTACTTCTGTGGTTTTTCTAAGTTCCCGTGTCACAGAGTGTCTCACACAATTGCATAAGTACTGCTTTAAAAATAAATCCATGCTTCAAATTTCTCCTTCCAACTATACTCTGACAAACTGAGGTTGTTTTCACAGGTGGAAATTTGAAAGAAAAAAAAAAGAAAAAAACATTTTAAACTTTTGAACAGTTAAATATGATAACTGATTACTAGGTGGCACTGCCCCGAAACACTGCAGATAGCCTCAAGTCTTGCTTGTTATAACACACACCAAGTTTGGTCTCAATACGCCAAAACCATTGCAGAGATATAGCCTCACATTAATTTTTTCATGCTTTTCGTAGAATTCATTCCCGCGTTATTCGAGAACGGTTTGACTAATCAACTTGAATTTCATCACTTTTTGCCAGCATGGTCTTAAGATGATCTGAGACATTTTTGGTGAAAATCACATAAACCGTCTAGGACGAGTTCGAAAAAGTAGGTTTTTCGAACAAAAAAATTCTAGAAAAAAACTAAACCTTATGATTTTTTAATTTTGGACTTCACTCGACTCTGCATGAGCCAAGGATTCAGAGGAAAAAAAGAATTTTCATTCTGTGCCTTACGGTTTAAAAGTTATTAGCATAAAATAATTGAAACTTTGGACATGTTGTGGCGCTAGAGAGTTTGAGTTAGAGTTAGAGACTCCAAACTTGGTATGGTTAACCTTCAGTGCTTGGCCCCTAATTATTGCATAGGAAGATTAGCATTAAGCTCTTATCTCTCCTTTTTTATAAATTTATGCCGCCATATTACTCCATTAATTGATACTGTAAATATATTTCCAGGCAATCCGTAAGCACTGAAAAGTTTTCAGTCTCTCTATACCGGTAGAAGTTAGTGGTTTAAAGCAGCAGTTTATAGAGACAGTTGATATTTTACACATTTATTTTCTTTATCTGTGTCAAAGGAATGTCCATATGGCAGTGATATACAGCTATAAGATACCTTAATCTGTATAACATTTGTTTTTTGTCCAGGTGTGTTTGGTGTGTCAGTGACAGTGACAGAGGTAGATTCTATAACTCTAAGCACTGATCTTACTGAAATACGTAAAGAAGATGATATGTGGAAATTTGGATCTGAAAAGCCTCTGAAAATAGCTGAAATGAAAAAAAATATAATGGTCCTGATGTGAGATTCAAAGACAGAGCTGGACAATCAAACTGCATCTCTGACCATCACAAACATCACAATTAAACATGCAGGAGTTTATCAACTGTACTCGGAGCGAAAAAAAAAAAAAAAAAGCATCAAAAACATTTAATGCTTCTGTTAACAGTGAGTATAGAGCATCACTCGTTCTAGAATGCCACTGTCCTGCAGAGTTTAGTTCCAAATCTTAAAAAAATGATAATAATATTAAATTAAATTAAAAAAAAAAAAAAAAAAACACCTGTCAGTAGCCTTAGTAATCCTCACGATATTGATTAACTTGTTCAGCTACCTAAGTTACATATCCCTGGTATAAAGACATGATTTATCCAAACATGCTCATATTATATTTACATATTTTATAGTTTGAGATGACAGAAACATTCAGTGATCATCAATACACCAAACATCCATTTAACACAAAATCTATTACACCGAATCACTATGATTCACAACACTGAAAAAAGAATGATTGTTGTGTTCATATTTCTGTTCATTCTCTCATATTTTATCAGCTCGTCTGCCTGTTCCTGTCATCAGCAGTAAACTGGAGGTGGAATATCAGGATAAAAACACCTACAGCTGTGTGATCAACAATCCCATCAGCAACCAGACCACACATCTGGACATCAGCAAACTCTGTCACACATGTGCAGGTATGGCAGCAATATTTGTGGTTATTTACTGACCTGATTTCTGTATTCTGTTGTAGATCAGACTGATTCAATCACTTCCATGTGTTTCTTTTATGCTCCTTCTCATCTTCCAGTGTCTGTCTCTCTAATAGTGCTGATCTCTGCTGGATCTTGATTGTCACTGCAGTCGGGTTCTTCTGGATCTGCAAGAAATTGACAAAGACGACAAGTGTTACTGCTTTTAAATTTATGTTTATTTGTATATAATGATCCTCACCTCACCTCACCTCACTCACAGGTTCTGACAGATTCTTCATTTTTTTCTCAATTTTACTAAAGTAATCTTGTATGTGTAAAAAGCTAGTGCTCAGATTAAAATCTATATAAATGAGAACTTTTGTTGTGCTAGTAGAGCCTAAATGCTGATTTAATACAAAGAATGTACAAGGATTGTCTTTGAAATTTTTAATGATAAAAACATGCTCTTTTAGTAACTTATTTTGTGTGGAAAAGTTATAAACCAAATGGCAAATTGAACTTGTTAACGTTTAAAAAACTATGGTGATAAACATTAATTGCTAATTTGAAAGCTTAAGTTGTCTGGGATCCAGTTTAGATTTTTTAATGCATATTATTGTTGAAACAGCTGAGACTTTTGAAGAAGAGATCACTTACACCGAGCCAGCACTTAACAAAAGAAACACAGTGGAATTGGAAAGATATTTCATTGTTCATTTATTGAGTGTATTAATTGCAGCAAAGAATCAGATGTGGATCAGTCTGTGTGCTTGTGTTTTTGCCTGCTAAAATGGACATTCATTTCCACCTCATGAGAAAAAGAAATGATCTGGTAAATCATAATTGTGACATAAAAAGTTTAAATTATTGCATAAGTGACAATAATGACATTAAATTTAAAATTATGACTTTAAACATCAAAATTATGACACACTAAGTCAAAACAAAGTTCCAAAGTAGGTTTGGGATGAGCCTAATCATTCAGTCCTGTCAATCATCATTACAAGCCTATATAAGCAGCACTTATTGCACTTATTGTGTCAATGCATCCGGCAAATGGCCCTGCCCTGTCACACGAACACCGTCCCAACTTGACGAACTCCTGCACTTCCCTCCAACAAACAATGCTCTGCAGAGCCACTCTTAATCCAGCTCAACTTTTAGCTCATAACAAGAGAAATCAAACTCGTCAACGACCTCCCGCAGACTTGCCCAGCCGCCTCCATCAAACGCACATCTCCTGCCTGAGTAACGTATGCATGTGCGCACTGCAACCATTTCAGCTCCCAACATTACTTAAATTCTAGCTATACCAATTTCATCTGTAAAATCTACCGTTCTTAAAATAGGAATACGGAGAGTCAAATTTTAGAGGCACACAAAACAAACAGAAATTTCAGCTCTGCTCAACTTATCCGTGGCTCCTTCCGGCCCAGTCGCTGCTCCAAGCAATTCCCCTTTACATCCCGAAAGCATTGTGATGAAGTGAGTGCCACGACTCGCTTCAGTGGGAGGGGAAAAGGAAACGTAAGTCTGTGAAAACACACACAAAAAAAGATGGCTGGCTTACTCGCAAAGCACTTTCATGCAGAGTGTAGTTTATTTACAGTGCCAATAATCCAGACAGTCCACAGTGAAGAATATATACAGGTGTGCACAAAAATATACCAAATTACCAAAGAAACAACAAATAGGAAAATAAAGATGAAAAACTATATTTACAACCACACACAGTATCCATGATATACAAAAATGAGTTGAGGGTTTGCTCGAGGTACTACTGTAACACTCTCGCTGACTTGGTTATCAAGCAACTGTCTAGGAGTCTGGCCTCCCCTTTTATAGGCCAGACTCCGCCCCTTCCTTGGCAACACTCACAAACAGGTACGTTTTCAGGTATACCCATGGGCGTAAATCCCGGGGGGGACGGAGGGGACATGTCCCCCCCCCCCCCATCCGAGGGTTGTCCCCCCCCCAAAAAAATTTATTTAAAAAAAAATCGCACTCTCCATTGTGAAAAATATATGTATGTATACCTAAAATAATTGTGTAAGTAGAAAAAAAACCCCGCAAAAAAATGCATTTAGAAACAGTTGAGTTCCCCCTCCCCTTCCTCACAGTGGTTTGGCCCACTGCCTGCTTTCCCAGTTCAAGTCAGATGTGTGGCTGCGCCTCAATTAATGTTGAACTCCAGTAAGTAGGGTATTTTATTCACTTTAAATAAAGCGATTCTCTTTAATGTAGTTGATGAAGACTCATTCATAAATTAGTTGCGGCAAAAATGCTGATTACCGATGTAATTTTCCATGAATCTGCTATATTAGCGATTCAATTATTACTTATCTAGTTAACGTTAGCTTGTTTACAATAGCTTGCTGCATAGTGCACTGCAGCTAACACGACAAAGCCGTTTCCCATGCATTGTTTTATTTGTGACGACTTGGCATAATGTTAACTTAACATTAACGGCCACAATTAGCATATTGTTTAGCTGTGCATTTACTAAATGAGCTCTGTGCTACGTCCGAACTGACCCCACTGTATTTTTTTGTATAATCAATATCTATTCTGTTCTAAGTGTCTTGATTAATTTTAAATACAATTTTTAACCTTTTTTTAATGCCTTGTTTTTATTGTTGTGATTATTTTTTATGATACTATTACTTTCTTTATGTAAAGCAATTTGAATTACCATTGTGTATGAAATGTGCTACAGTATAAATAAACTTGCCTTGCCTTGCAGTGTCATAGATAAAATGACAGAGAAAATAAAAATGGACATAAGATCATTTTTCAGTGCACCTAAACGCCAAGTAAGTACAACAAGTTCACATATTAAGGCAATTTGGCTTTAAGAATGGGTGCTTATGAAAATACTAATGTCACAATATCAATCACAGGCAAAGGAGACAGAAATTATTGAGGGACAGGTAGACCAGGGTCAATCAGATGTACAGTGTCAGGTAAGTGTGGTGCTTTTATTGAAGGGATAATGACAGATTTTTTTTATTATTATTATTATTATTTTTTTTTTTTATTTTTTTTTTTTTTTAACATAGAGCAGTTACTGTAAATTGATTATTTAATAATTGATTTTGTTACAAAACATTACTTATTTTATATATCTTTTTCACAATAACAGTCATGTTTTATTGTATGTTGATGGCTTGACTGTAAACAACATAACAAACAATGCAATAAATAGTTTTGAAGAAAAATCTGCTTTGTCATTGAACCTGAGAAAAACTTTGAAAATAACCATAATGGCGCAATCTCCATGCTACAATAATAATGATAGAAGCAAAGTTTTTCACTGTGGGGACATATCTTTATAAGTACAATTTGACTGTATTATTTGTGTCCCCTTCAAAAATTGCTCATGAGAAATTTTATATTTATTGTCCCCCCCCTACTGTTAAATGAAATTTACGCCCATGGATATACCTTAGACATTTTACATTTGCATACTTCAAACATACATTAAATCAACATTAAATAATGATTCTCCACCGTCATTTCTTAAAAATACACGTATTCATCATTATTGAAACACATAAAACACGTTAATAATAACATAATTAATAACACGTTAATAACACATAATTCTCACAATCCCCGTCACAAACGAACTATGGTTTCGCCGGCGCGACCCACTCTGTAAAAACTCTTTAAAAGCAGGCGCCCTCCGTCTGCTCGGTTTGGCCGACGCAGCGTTCACCCACCGAAAGACCGACTACTTCCTGACAAACAAACAAACACTTGAACAAAGACACGCGGACGAAACACATAACACGGTTAATGTGTGTGTGTGTGTGTGTGTGTGTGTGTGTGTGTGTGTGTGTGATGATCGGGTATAAGACGGTGGAAGCTGCGTTGTGGGAAAATGTCCGTGGGCGATCGGTTCGGCGCTTGCACTCGCTTCGCCGATGGCGGAAGCAACAGGTAAGGAGGGGGAAATGGAGAGTGGATGGTGTGCGTGAGTGTGTGTGCGAGCCAGTGCCGCTCCCTCAGCGGTGACAAACAAGTGCTTTGTCACAGCATTTATAGTGATCCGATGTTTAAGCGGTATTCCTACATGTATAATTTTATTGCATAACTTATAAATCGTGAGTGTGTCACGTCTCAGCGTTGTGCGCGCAGCGTACGGTAAATGATAGACATGCCAATCTGAGCGAACCATACAATCTAAATGTGCTCCAGCTGTTAAACAGTGGTGGATTAATCGTCCCCACCCACCATATTATAGAACAAGTTCCCATTGGTGGGATCACCATGGTTTTTCAAATGACCTTTTCAACATTGAATCATCATGGCGTCCCGACAGGACCCCAAAGTCTCAGCTTTAGACAAAAAAAAAAAAAAAAGTGTGTGTGTATATACAACTCTGTCACAACTCTCCGTAAACATTATCTAAAGATCTTAGTGGTGGAAATTGTGATTATTTCAAGAGATTCGTTAATTTTCAATTTGTTTACCAAAATGATTCATTCAGATTCGTTCAACAACAGGGTGCAACAGTGAAATGTATTCTGCACATTCTTGGGGGGAGAAGGATTGAATGCATTACATTTTCTCTATTCGTATCATCAAAACTACTTGCAGTTAATTGCCCAGCTTGCTGTCCCTTGTAAGCACTTTTTGGGGGGGTTGAACTCAGTGCTCAAGCCAAGCCTCGTGTTTGAGCCTCCATTAAGGACAGCAAGCCAAGTTTGGTTACCATTAACCCATCAGCACTGTATGGGCAGGCAATCTGTGAAATGATGTTTAGTCATAAATGTGGGCTTCCATATTATAATGATCTATCACTTAATTCTCACACTCATCAGCACTGTTACATGTTACTTAAAAAAAAAAAAAAAAAAAAACTACTACATAATAACATTATATCACATTTATTATTGTTAATATTATATCTTGTCTTATGCATATTTTACAGAAAGATAAAGAAGATGACCATGTGGATTATGCATCAATCATGATGAGATGATAATCAAACGCCAATGTTATTCTTAGTACAAGAACCAGATTGTGTGATCATTTTCACTATAAATCTCCTACAATGACCAGGAATCATGAAATCACACAGCACATAGAGCAGATTCATTCTAAAGGGGTTGAAAGAATGATAATTAACAACGAATGAAATGGTCTCTTAAGACTTCAAAAGTCTTTACCTTGTAATACAATGATCATTATGTAACTCTTTCAGCCCAATAGCGTGTCTTTATTTTTTACTTTCAAAGTGCAAAGCAGAGATGCAAACTACTTATCAAAAGGAATCGAGACCCTCCTGTGGTATGGATTATTTACATCTCTATGTAAATGCGGTTTGATCTGACAAACAGCTTGCGCATGAGAATGTGCCTACTGCTGGACGTTTGTGTTTGATGTCTGTTGGTGAGTGTATCTGAGGTGTGAAAACCGTCTCTCAGTCGCGTGTGGTTGAAGGGTTTTTTTGTTTTTCCATTCTTGCTCACATGAAACCATCGACTTCTGCTCTTAAGACAAACCGCTTTACATAATACATAATCACGAAAGCTCAACAAGAAACAGACTATTATGCTGCTGGTGTTCTGACAACACATGCATCCTATCAGGATGTGCATGTGAATCCTCCAAAGCTATATTTGCATGGTTTTAAGGAGAGGGTTAAGGTTTGGGCTCAAAATTATGTTCCCTTTGGAGATCACCATAACCTCGCTTTGACCAGACATCATGCTTTGGTCCACTTCTGCTAGTTATGTTAGTCATCTTGGCAGAACTTACTGTGCCATGGGAAGAAGGAATAGAGGTTGAAAAGGGAATGGTGTGTAGACTTGTTAGCTGTATGCTCACAAGCTGGGTGGAGGGCATTGACATCCCCAATAAAAGTCGGATGAAGGGGCTTCACTGGAGCATCCATCCAACATCTCTTGAAATCCAAGAGGCTCTAAACTAAAAAAAAAAGGCCGAGGCAGAGGAAGCAGAACAGGGGAGTTTTGGCTCTGGCTCTAAGGGAAAGACAAGATGTGGGAAAAATATGGATCTTAGGTACTTTTCCCTATACACTATTGTTAGTTCTGTATATTAGTTGTGCTTTCATTGATTATTTTATTAGATCATACATTTTCACTAAACAACTGAAAATGTTTCACATGTTTGTTTTCTTCTGTTTTGAGCCCTCTGATTGGAAAGTTATAAACGTGTGTGATTAATTCACATTTCAGAGTAATAAACTCCAGCTACAGTTCAAATTTGATTATTTTTTATCTATTGTGTTCAAATCTGTCTTGTTAGAAATCTTAATTTCAATGACTATGAATGCAAAGCATCCCCAAACATTTTTTTGAAACATAAAAAAATTACAATTACAAGTGTCATGGAAATTAAATAGTAACAAATGTATTGAATAAATCCAGCATATTTCAACTTTCAAGCTGTAACTAATTTATCATGTATCTTTTATTTTGCTCTACAGCAAATAATTTTTAAACACATTAAATATCAAATTATTGATTCACTCATATCTATTTATGTACATGAAAACAATTAAATACTGTGGATATTTGAAGCCGAAAAGTCTCTCATTGCTAAAATCATCATTGAAAACCAAATCTGCTACACATATGCCACGAATCCAGTCCGTGGCTTTCCGTCTGCTTGCCACCAGATGTCGCACTATCATTAGACTGACTCTCACACTACTGCAACCAATCAAATCATTATATAAGCCTTGGACTTCCCTTTCCTAATCACCGAGTATTGCATTGCGTTTTGCACTCACCTAGTGTTAGCAACTGTACAGAGTCACTTCGTGTATCCAGAGTCTAGTTCAGTCATGTTTTTAATCTGTTTATCCTAGACTTGTTTCCTCACCTGGTTGATCTCATCTAGTCTGTTTCACTGCCTGCCCTGGATCTCTTGCATGTTTATCGGATTACCCTTTTGCTTAGCCCCCTGGATTATGAACGTTGGAGAACTTTGTTAGAGAATTTTTAGCCATCACAAACTATTCAGATCTCCCGGACTATCTTTTGCTAGAGATTTTTTGTGATGGCGTGAATCAACCTCTACGATCTGAGCTTAGACGCGAGGGTCTGCATTCATCACTCGCTGTGTTTATGGACTATGCTTTGCTGTGTGTGGGCTTGTCATTCACTGTGGGTGTCTCGGAGGATGAACGCGACATCAAGGTAATGGTGTAAACCACAAGCTCCAGGACGTTCAAGTATATTGATCGCTACTCCGGTGATTAATCCAGAGTCAAAACATGTCCTGTCCACTGCACCCAAGTCCTCAAGAATGGTTCTATGTCCCTGTCTGGTAGCCAGTGTATCCGTATACCAGCACTCTCAAACCCTTGTGTCCCGGAAGTAATCCCCTTGACCATATGGGGGATTGCTTTCTGGTGTGTGTAGACTGCGTTCACTACTGCCGAAACTCCAGAGCCAGCAACGTCCGTGGAACAATTGCCAGAGGTGGTGGCTGAGGCTGCAGAACCTCCAGAAATGGCAGTGCCCGCTTCAGATTCTCTAGAGGTGGTGGCTGAGGCTGCAGAACGTCCAGAGGTGGTGGTGCCCGTTCCGGATGCTACGGAGGTGGTGGCATATGCTGGGGAACCTCTTGAGGCGACATCTTGCACTGCTGCTCTGGTTACTGTAGTGGTGCCCAGCAATGAACTTCCTGTCTGTCTTGTCTGTCTTGTCACGGCTTTGGAGGCCGTCAGTGTAATCCCTGCTTGCCCTGTCCCGGGTCAAGGAGACCATGAACGAACTCTCTGTTTGCCCTGTTCCAGCCACGGAGACCACTTATGAACTTTCATCTTGTCCTGAACCAACATTGGAGACGTGAATTGTATGTCCAGCTAGCCCTAACTGATGTGTCTGTTTTCACTCTGTCTGTCTCTCCAGTTTCTTTCAAAGAATCTAAGCCTGAGCCATCTGTCATAATGCCACTGTTGAAATTTGATTTGTCAGTCCTGTTTTAGTCACTGAATCTAATGTTGAACTGTCCGCCTGCCTTGTCACAAGTAATGATGCTGTTTTTGAACTGTCTGTTAGCCCAACCACCCGCAAGGAAACTAACATTGAAATTTCCACCATGTCAGTCATGCCCAGTGAGGCTGTTGCTAAGCCCACAGTCTCTGCTCCACCTTGGAGGGTTCCTGCTCTGTCTGATCCACCCTGGTGGGCTCCTGCTCCATCTGCTCCGTAGTGGAGTTCTTCAGCTCCATCTGCTCCACCCTGGTGGGCTCCTGCTCTGTCTGTTCTGCCCCTGGTGGGTTCCTGCTCCATCTGCTTTGCTGTGGTGGTCCTCAGCTTCACCTGTACTGCCGGTCTTGTCCTGGCTCCCTGCCCCGCCAGTCCTGCCGCAAGGCCCTACACTTCCACATGGACCTGGCCCTCCATCCCTCCCCCTGTTCTGCCTCTGCTCCACCACCCTCCTGGATTGTATAATGTTTGGAGCGTCTGGAAGCCGCTCCTTGGAGGGGGACTGTACAGCAACTGTACAGAGCCACTTCATTTATCCTGAGTCCAGTTCAGTCATGTTTCTAGTCTGTTTATCCTAGTCTTGTTTCCTCGCCTGGTTGATCTCGTCTAGTCTGTTTCGCTGCCTGCCCTGGATTTCTTACATGTTTATCGGATTACCCTTTTGCCTAGCCCCCTGGATTACTTTCACCGTTGATCAACCCTAGCCTGTGTCAATGATTATTCTTGTGTCCTGTCCCAATATACCTCTTTGCCAATGTTTGATCCTACCTGCTGTTGTGACCCTGTCTCATTTCAATAAAAGCTTTGCATATGGATCCGCCCACTTTACGCGTCTGTCACTCCGTTACAATATGATGATTAGAGAATAACTGTATATGTTGATCTTTTTGATGAGATATTCAGAGACAGACTGAAGCTGGACAAGTGGAGCTGAACTGTCAATAAAATCATTCAGTGTTTCTGTCTATGGTAAGTAAAAAGCTCATTTGTCCTGTGCATATTTTCTTATCTATTTACATAATGAAATGCCTAATTATGTTATGGTCTCAGATGACAGACACAATCTGTCATCACACTAAACACTCAACACATTAAATCAAAATAAGATTTCTGTGTTCAGTGGTGAATGTGAGTCATGTGAGTCTCTCCTGGTACAAAGGAAACAAGGTTATTGTCCAGCATCAGTGTGTCTGATCTCAGCATCAGCCTCTCTCTATCTCTGGATGTGGAATATCGGGATAAAAACATCTACAGCTGTGTGATCAACAATCCCATCAGCAACAAGACTCAACATCTAGACATCAGGAAACTCTGTTACACATGTGCAGGTACAGCAGCACTGATATGAGTGGTTATTTACTGACCTGATCTCTTTTGTTGTAGACTGATGCAATCCTCAAACTGAATTGTCTAAATTGTGTTTAGCCAATACAGCACTGCTTCTCCAGACTCTCACACTCTGCCGATCTCTGCTGCTGCTACTGGATCTTTGTTGATGGTTGCTGTAGTCAGGATGTGCTGCAGCTGCAGGAAATGCAGAAAAAGAGGTCAGGAATTTAAAATATTAACTACAAATAATGCATTTGAATCAGAATTCCTAGGAATACAAGCTCTGTTGTTTATAACTCACCTGCATTATTGTTAATGCAGTCCAGACACAGGAGGAACACAGAACTGATTCAGCAACCGAAAACACCAAAATGGTAAGACCACTCATGACTGTTGCAAGAAGATGTGTTGCAGTCAGTTAGTCTGATTGAAGCTTGCTGTTTGAAGTGTCGTGCTTAATGTGCTGCAGGCGGTCAGTGAGCAGACTTGTGAATAACAGCCCAAACCATTATTATTATTACATTTAGTAGGAAGCAGATCAAAAGGATAGTTTAAGCATGTTTTAACCTGTTTACATTTTTCAAACTGATAGCAACAATCATCGACTGCGGTTTTAGCATGGTAGCGTGTGTAGGTGTGTGTGCAAGCATTCTTAATTTTTATAATTTAACACTGAGTTTTTTTTTTTTTTTTTTTTTTTTGGAAAGGCATAGTTGTCTGAATGTGTTAAATACATAAAAGTAAAGAAATAATTTGTTAAATAAATAAATACAAACTCTAGTATTCTAAAAGTGGTTAAGTTTATTCAATTGTTGCGTATAGAAGAACCAAAGCAAAAAGCTACAAAGAGTCTACATCTTACATTACTAGTCTTACTAAAGCTTATGCGTCAAGCTGAAAGCTGCTGTGGTTGGTTTTCTCCAGAACTGTGGTTTGATCTTTTGGGTGGACAGACAGAGAACTGGTATTTAGAGCATGAGGTTTGTAGGTGAAGGGCTTCTTCCATGACGAGAAATAGTTGTTGACGGGGGCTACAAAGAGGGAGCTATGTGTATTTATACAGTACATAGCCATTTTCAAATGTTCATATTAAAATTTTGATTTGATTATCATGCAAAAAGTTTCTGAAGCATTTTTTGTTTGTTTGTTTCACGTTTTTATATATATATATATATATATATATATATATATATATATATATATATATATACACACTTCAAAAGTTTATTTATTTTAATGTTTAAATTAGACTTACAGATTTACAATGTGGCCGTACTGAACACCACTGTATTTGTCTGTGTGTGACAAGGCCAAATGGGCATTAAAATGTAAAGTTTAATGACCGTTCTATATTAATGCGCGGCTTTAATTGAGGCACACACCACACCCACAAATTCCTCGCATAGCACCGCCTAGAGTTCGCGATCGTTAAATCGAAACCGAAAGTAAATCGCGCCCGCGCATTTAAAACCGATTTAAATTACCAAAGCCACGTGATTTCAGTAACTGAGGCTTTGCAGCTTCCTAACTGCTTCAAAATGTTTCGAAATTCCAATGATTCATGGCTAGGGTTCATGGCTGGCCATCTCTGTACGCAGTGCAGCGATATTTAACTCCTTTAAGTTTTTTTGTTTTTTTTTTAATCTTTGTAATGCCATTTTTCTAACTTTGTCATATCTTGTGACAATAAAGAAATTTTGATTAAATTTTTAATTAAACATTTTCGTTAAACAATAAATTAAATTAAAACGATACAATCAGGAAGAATAAGTTACCAGCCAAATGAAATCAGCAGCAACAATTCACATTTGCACAGCACAGAAGAGCACAAATGTCGCATTAAGGAATATTTACGGATTTTTTACAAGATTCAGAGGTGGAATTAATGCATTTCATGTTTTAAACAATGTTTTGAATATAGAAGTATTAAACGATTTAAATGACTCCGTTTATGTTTTTAAATGAAACTGAAACTGCCAGTAGGTGGCAGTAAGTCAAAATCGATTAAAAAAAAAGTAGATTCTGTCATATATTGTGTGAGGAAGGGGTGAACGAAGACGAAGGTCAAAGATAAAGTCTTTATTATATTCCACAGGTAAATACAAAACAGGTAAATCCACAGCAGGAGGGTAAAACCACGCACACATTGACGAGACCTGCCGACAAACACTGAACTGAATGGAACTTAAAAAAGACAGGTGAGTACAATGAACTTAATTAAGACACAGGTGATACAAGGTTAACTAATCATGAATAAACAAGGGCAGGAAACAGGAACAACCAAATATGGGCACAAGAGGGAGAAACCAACATAAACAGTCCACAGGGGTTTGACATTACTCCTCCCTCCTGGAAGGCATGACCTCGCGCCATAGAAGAAAACAAAAACAAAGGAGTGGATGTGGGATGGTAACATAATGTCAGTGTAGGAGGAGGCTCTGGCGGACGGACTCCCGGGAGGAGGACAACAAACAAAGTCCAGGGTGGTGATGACGGAGGGAGGAGCCAAGGAGGAGACAGAAGGGTCTCGGAGCAGGAGGAGCCAGGTGAGACCCAGGCCGCAGGCATGACGGCGGCCCAAGGCGGAGCCGACGGAGGGAGGAGCCATGGTGGAGGAAGGGCTGACGACTTCAGGGGGCCAACCAACAGCGGCAGAGCCCAAGGCGGAGACGGAGAGCCGATGATCCTGGGTGAGACAGAGGATCCGGAGGGCCAAGGTGGAACCCAAAGCTCTGGCGACCAAGGCAGAGGTGGAGAATCGGAGGTCCGCGGTGGAGCCGGAGCCGGAGCAACAGAGGGATGAGGTGGAGCCGGTGGGATGGAGCGACGAGGCGCAGCTAGAGGAGTGGAGTCCTGAGGTGATGGCGGGGTGATGACCGACCAAGGCGGAGCTAGAGGGACGAGGGAGCCTGGTGGAGCTGGTGGGCTGAGGAGACAAGGGAGCTGAGAGCCAGGGTGGAGCCACAGGGTCGTAGGGCTGAGGTGGAGTCTGGGACTCTGAGGCTGGAGGCGAAGACGAGGGATCCTCCAGCCATGACGCTGATGGAGACTGGCAGACCCGCGGCGAGCCCACCGAACAGATGGCACCGATAGCATAAATTTGTCTTACAAACTTTTCAATCTAGTTATTACAGGTATTCTTAAATCATTACAAAACAATTCAGATACACAGATGACTTTTCTGCCCAGTGAACATTCATGAAATCAATAACACTAACAAAAAGACTCTTATTAGGATTCAGGAATTATTTTGCAGCTCAATGTCTATTACAGTATACAGATTTTTAATTCAGCAATGAACTTTTGGGGAAAAAAAAAATATTTTAATTTTACTACTGTAAAGTAATCTCACAGCAGATAAAAGCACTAGAAACGTTCAAATACCAAAGAACACTACATGAACTTATGTACCACAAGCACAGTCAAAAATAAAATTAAAAAGTAAATTCAGCATCCTCTGCACATTTGGCTAAATGTCTGTAAGGAGGGCACAGACCTGTCTTTTTCAGGAATGTGATTAACTCTGCATATATTTTCCTCAGTGCTGCTCCAAGTATATTTTCTAATAGAAAGTTTAATCTATATTTTTTACATGCTTCTTTTAATAATTTCTTTTAATTTTCATATGCATGACATTCCTGTCAGGCTGTGTGTAGGAAGGAGCTAATGAGACACAGACAGGTGTAGGTAATTAACCAATGATGACTTAATAAGAAACAGAAAGACCAAATAAGGGCACAGAAGGGCAAAACCAACAAAACAGTCCACAGGGGTGTGACAATTCCATTATCACATGCTGTACAGATTCAGGTTGATTACAGTGTAAACACAATCCATTCGTATGTTTACCTATTCAGTGAAGTGTCTTATTGAGTCCTGTATGTCCTATTCTAAAACGGGTTATGACCACTTCTTCCCTTCGGTTTCTACCCAATTTTCTTCCCCCTCCAACTGTACTTTGAATGTTATACAGATGCCTTCCTGTGTCATTAATATTCCAATATTCCTGCCATATATTTTGTGTATGAACATTAATTATTGCTTTAGCTTCAGCTTTACTTAATGCAATATCCAGATCTACTGTTTGAGATTTGAGAGACTGTTTTGCCAATAAGTCAACTTTATTTCCTTTCACACCAACATGTGCAGTAAACCAGATAAAGGATACATTTAAACCTTTATTATGTAATCTATATATAGTTGTTTTTTAAACATCAAGTCTGCATGATTTCCCCGATCTAATACTGAGAGCAGAGAGACGATCAGACACAACTACTGCATTGTTTTTGTTCTGCCCTTTGGGTATTATCTTGTTAGAGTAATTAGGACCTCTATCGGTCAATTATAGTATTGCAGACTGAATCAGGAAGTTATTTTACGAGTCAAAGCGCATGGTGAAGATCGTTCCAGCTGCAATAATCAGTCGTTGCTTTCTGAATTCTCATTAGCAAGAACCGTCTGTAAGTGATTTATATTTTCTGTTACAGTATTTCTAATAGACTTGTGGCAAATTCATGTTGACTTAAAATCACTAAATCTTTGTGTTTAATTCACAACTGGTGTTATTGAGATTATATATTTAATTGTAATTAAGTAATGTTATTATTGTACAAGCTACAATTTTCTCTTAGTGTATTTTTTGTGTTTATTTTCAGTTTCACTCCTTTGTTCATGTCTACATGCTGAACAAGAATCTAAAAAAGCTATATCCTGACTCTCATGTTATTCATGTTATTCATGACGGGAGTTTGGCTGGCTGTCTAATCTTGGTCAAGAACACCAATTGGAGGACAGTACAGTTTTTATTCCTTTGTTCTATCCACTGTAAGCCTAATATTATGGCTACCAGTTCTATTGTGTAAACTGAGTGATGATCTTTTGTTGTCTTTTTAACAATTTTCTTTTGTGAGATCTACACTGCTGCACCTGTACGCCCATTTTCATGGCTCTTTAAACCATCTGTGTATAATTATTTTATATGCAAGATGCATTTCTATATAGCTTTGTACTATGCTCCAGACAGGCATTAGCTACATTTTCCTTTTAATTTATTTTTGTAAGTGCAAGTCAATTAATGGCATTGTAAAAATCCAAGGGGGAATATCTGAGTATGGGACAGTAGGACAATATTGAATAGAGTGAGGACAAGCTATCCTTGTTTTTACATTTCCTATCCATCCGAAACTCCTGAAATTTGATTTATGATGTTCCCAACACTCCTGTACTATGTTCTTTGCAGGGTGTAACTCACTATGTCCTTGTAGGTTAACCCAATATGAAAGCATATGTTGTAGATTTCTAATACTCAGTGGCATCTCCCCAGTTTTTAGCTGTATTGCTGCAACTGGAGAGGTTTTAAAAGCTCCACTGAATATTCTAAGGGCTTCAGCTTGTTCTATGTCTAGTTTCTTAAGGTTAGTTTCAGCTGCTGATATATAAGCACTACAACCATAGTCTTTGTGTTGACTTCATAAGAGCCCTGTATATATTCTTCAAGGAAGACCTAGTTGCAATCTAGCCCTGACAGACAACACAAAATTAGTTTTTCATCAAAGAGAACTCCAAGAAATCGAATGATCCTAACTTGTTTCAATTCATGACCTTATAACTTCATTGAAATTTTCTTGTTGCTTAAAAAAACAAATGACCTGAGATTTAGTTTTTGATATTATAAAACCCCATTTATGTGACCATTGTTCTACTACCATAATAGCTTTCTGCATTTTCTTTTGCATGTATTCCACATTTCTACCTCTAACCCAAAGAGCCCCATCATCCGCATATAATGATTTTCCTATACTATGATCAATTTCTTTCAAAATGTCATTAATCATAATATTAAATAGTAACGGATTATATAAACTACCTTGCGGTATACCATTTTCTACATAATGCATACTTGAAAATTCTTTACCAACTCTTATTTCAATTCTTTTACCAAACAAAAAGTCTAACACCCAATTATACAATTATATATATATATATATATATATATATATATAGTAGTCAACATTTGAAGTGGATCAAAACCTTTCATCAAAGTTGTCCTAAATCCAAAATCAATACCCTCTTTTTGTCTTAGGACAACTTTGATAAACTTTTTTGATCCACTTCAAATGTTGACTACTGTGTATATATATATATATATATATATATATATATATATATATATTAGGGCTGGGCGATACTGCAAAATTTGGTATCGATCCGATACCAAGTAAATAGAGGACCAGTATCGCCGATATTGATACCAATACTGATACTTTTACTTTAAAAAGCATGCACTTGAACCTAAATGTACTTTTCTGTAGGGGAGAACAGTGTGTCATGATTTATGAGTTGAATGCTCTCAAAGCAGCTATAATTAAATGTATATGTTAAAACCCAGGACAAATTTTAAACACTTTTAAGCCAAATAAAAACATTTTTATTATTGTAATGATCTGGATTTGCAAACACAAACTTATTGCTAGAGAACAATGAATTTTTTTAACTTTCCTTCAGTCTGGGGTTTTTGTTCAGAAACAATAATATAATAACAAAACCATTTCTCTTTTAGCACTTCTTCAATGTCTTTAAACAAATAAATGTAAAACAAATATGCATTTCAAATACATTTTAAATAAACAAAGAACACAAAATTATTACTGGCGAACATAGCATAAAGCCTATCTTACCTATGTAGCCAAAATATAAATCCTATAGTGTCCCTTTCACAGTTAACACAAAAGGGATATTCAGACATTTTCATATTTTAAGTTTATGGTATACAGTGGTGGCCAGAATTATTAGAACACCTGTATTCTCACCAGCTAAAAAATGTTTTTAAGTGTTTTTAAATGTTTTTTTTTTATTTCCTACTAACACACTACAGCAAAAGATAACTGACTTAAAACCATTTTTTTAGCTGGTGAAAAAACTACTGTTCTAATCATTTTGGCCACCACTGTATATTTTTAAATTCCAAAATAATTCATATAAATAGCAGGTTTTAATGTGCTGACTATATAGGCTATATTTAATCAGCCTGATGATGAAAGTAACAAGTTCAACTATGACCAAGTATTCGTTTTTTTTGTTTTTTTTTTTTCTCAAATTGGCATTAACTAAAACTGAATGTCCTATATAACTCAAATATTAATTTCACCACGGTAGCTAGCTACCTGGATATTCATTGCCTCTCCGAAACGACTCGGCCAGTGACCTCTGTCTCAGGGCTGGCACTGCTGGGAGTCTGTCTGGAGGATTTGCCTCCTCTTCTCTCCTTTTTTTTGCAGCTCGGCGTTCTCTTTTTCGTGTTGTTTTATGTGTTTGTGTAGATTTGTGGTGTTGCCACAGTATCGAATAGACTTTCTACAAACATCGCAGTTTGCAATATTTTCGTTTACTGCAGTAAAATAACTCCAAACAGCGCTCCTCTTTCTTTCCGTCATCTCAGAACAGCCAAAAGTATGCACCGTTGCTCCTCCCTGCTGAGTCACGTGATGAAAGGACAACTAATAACAGCAGAGCAGGGAGGAGCAACGGTCCGATATCAATACCAACGTTGGTATCGATACTATCGATATTAGGATCGATCCGCCCACCCCTAATATATATATATATATATATATATATATATATATATATATATATATATATATATATACATACATATAGTGTCGACAATCATCTGAACTCGGGGTGTGCACACTTTTTATTGTCAATGCACATTTCTAAAAAGATAACATTTTATGTTACCTATTTAAACACACCATGGGCTGATTTTTAAGGGGTTACTTTGAATTACTCTGCCAATAATAAATTGTACTGTGTATTATTAGGAAGAAAGAAGGAGCTTGATGATGCCCTTATCAACATGATTGTGAAGGACTTACAGGACTTTTTTTTTTTTTTTACAATGTTCATGTTTGTGATGTTTTGTAAGGAACACAGAAAAATGGAGCAATAAAAAAAAAATCACACAGGCCTATAGGTATCTATGTAGAAGGGGAAAAGTTTGATGTGAGTACAAATGAAGAACATAAAGTCTTTATTGCCATTATATTGTCAATTACATACAATTACATATGTTTATTAAATATACAAACAAAACCTTACAATGAACAAAACGTAAATGGCACAGCTGGTGTAGGGATTTTTTTGACCACCAGATGGCGAAGTAGAGCACTGTGTCAAAAGCTTCGAAGCATCAATTCAGTTTGTTGTAAAAGCTTCACTGCTTCAGAAGCTTCGTTCGGCACATCTCTATTAAAATCACCACACCATTATCAAAGCGCATGTGCACAGTCTCTGGCTATAAAGCCACCAAACAGGAAGTGAGTGGAGAAGAAGCAGAGAGGAGTGGAGCACAGTCAGTACTCAGGCGAAGGCCCCCTCTGCAGCTTTGGGATCACAATTTCATTGTAGTATACAGTATTATAGCAGTTTCTTGGTCTGCTGACACAAGACTATATCTCTAGTCATTTCTCAGTAGGCTACACATAAAAATAAATAAATGGTTACAAATAAAATTGGGCAGTCACACTTTTGAATGTGTACAACATGTGCTACAGTTTACTGTACATATAGAATAGTGACTTTCCATCATCTAATGTCCAGTACATAGTACACTGTACTATATAGTTACACTGTATGTGTAACTATAACACCCATATATGATTCATTCGTTTCTCACCTCTTTCCGTTGTTGGAAATCAGATGCACTTAAACAGATCATATGAAAATATGATCAGAAATTAAATGTAAAATTGTGATCTTCACCAGAATAAAACTGATAAAACTAATGGATCACCAGCTGAAAAATGTTCAACAATTGTCCTATTTAATGATGCAGATAAAGATGTATATGTATTATATATGAATATTGGATATCATGTGGTATGACCTCAAAAAAAAAAAAAAAAATACTAAATACTATTTTGTGGCTCTTTAATGTGTCCTGACAGATCGCTGTAGTGCCTCAGTTCAAGCGGCACATGAACCAATCATCTCTTCATCTTTACTAGTTATATACTACATCTATGCTATCACGAAATAAACATGAATCAGAAGGTACCCGTGAAAAGATGTCAATACACACCATTTTTCAAGTTCAAGTCCACCATCGACTTTAATCTGCTCTCCTGTCTGGTTTGTTTGTTGCACAAAATGGCATATTTGGTGTTATGACTGGTGAGATTGCCTGTTAATTAATTTCCCAACAAAGGGTCAATTGAGCAGCCGAGATTGGGCAAAGTTCAGAAATAACTGGGGCTAAAGAAATGCCTGCAGTTAATGACATGCTGCACTTTTCACACGTCTCTTTAAATAGATTTTTAATGATATAAGGCCTTTGCCTTTGGAGCGACCACTCATCATGTTGTGCGACCAATAATAGGAATAACTGTATTAAAATAAAAATAAAATATCTCATTTCTGTGGTTGAAATATGAATCACCACTACAGCATGCTTTTTTCAAACATTTTTATGCAATCAGTTTTAAGCAATTTACAGGACAAATACGTATGCTAACTACATTTACAACTCTGAAATAATAAAACAAAAATATGAGATCATTAGGTAACACTTCATAATAACATTCAGTTGTAAGTCATTTATAAGCAATTAGTTAATGATGAAATAATCACAAAACATTTATGAAAGATTACTAAGTGATATGTTAACAATGTGTGTTTTGTTAATTCATTTGCAAGTAATTTACGAGTAATTAGTTAATAATTAACTAATCACTTACAAAACATGACTGCATTCATAATTAATAAGTGATATGTTAGTATTTTTATCTATGCTTTGCAGATTATTAAATTATAGATTTCAAGTAAATCATTTACAAGTAACCAGATAATGATGAACTAATCATTTACAAAACATCACTATACGTTCACAAATGATTAAGTAATACGCAAACGATTTACAAAACTCACAGTGTTCTCCCAGTGTTAATAATAATGCCAAACATTGCTGTTTGCCATTAGATTCAGGCATGCTATTTTTTTTGTTTGTTTTTGTTTTTTTGAAAAATTTTTGGCCACTGACCTATAAAAAGCTATGCTGTTCATATTCAACAGTCTTTCTTGATGACGATAGTTAAGTTATGTCAAAAAAGGCATATACATAAACAACATAAGGATATCAACAGTTTCAGTAACTGCAACAATACGAGTAACGATAAGCTGTGCAAACTCAATTATGTACCTGAATATTGTTTGATTGACAGCTGCCTTCAAAAACTTTGGTTTTTATGGGCACATCCTCCTTAAAAAAACTTTTGCATATTCCAGCTGTGTGCTCGTCTTGGCAGGTTATTTATGTAAATACAGTTATGAGAGGAAGTAAAAAGATAGGTCAAACATCAGTGCATAACTGTTTAGACAAGAAGTCAGTGTTTCTTTCCTGATCACTGTAGTTCCTTAAATAAACTTCTACAAACTTGAAGTTTCCATCTTGACTCATTATCAACCTGATGTCTCACTGGCATTTGCATTTCCATTATGGGACGGCTCATTAGCAGCAGGTTCTGGTTCATTGTCAGCAGAATTAACAGATGAGTATGCAACATCATTCACCTGTAACAAAGCAGATTCATATGTTAAAAAGAAATTAACAAGATTAATGTTTAAGTTACACAATACAAAAATACAAGAGACCAGGATTTTTTAAATTCTTCTTTTTCATAAAATATTAACAAAAAGGACTTATATGTGGCATGTTTCTGTTTATGAATCTTCAGTCTGATCCACTGCAACAGTGTCATCTACTGTACTACAGCAATACATGTTTGCATGTCATGATGTCTGATGTTTTAACTACAGTATTAATATGATATTACTGGTTTTCTTATTTGCTCTTATAAAACTGTACTTTATATTTGTATGAATTTTAGTTTATTTGAGAGTCATTTGTGTGTGTTGTTTTGTTTAATTTAATTTTTTTTTCCCCCTAATATTTTGCCACTGTCTCACCTGTGAACTGCAGTGAACTGTAAAGTATATTATACAAACAACAAAAACAGAACTAAAAGTAAAATGAAAGAAAAATTACAAATGGAAACAAAGATATTTAATTAAACTAAAATAACACTGCATAACACATCACTGATTTGAAAATGTATTTATACCACAGCTCCTGATGTTAAATTAAATGATTGATGTTAAAATTCTCTTTTGCAGAGAAACAGATTGAGTGCACACAATACCTGATTACTGTCCTGTGTCCTGGTTCCCGTTCCTGTAACCTAATTAAACACACATTATTTTGGTTAACTACAATAAAGACAAATTTTCACATCTTTTAAGATTACTTTCACACAAAGAATCACATATTTACATCTTATTAAATCATCTGTATGTAATACTCACCATTTTGTCCTGCTTGCAATAGTAAATCACACCAGCAACAGCTGCAGCTATGAGCAATAGAACAACAGGAACACATATTCCTGCTACAACACCTGAAGACAGACCTGAATCTGGAACAGATGAAGACATACAGTCATTATTACTAGAGAGTGAATGATAATCTATCCAGTATTTAACAATATTTCTCAACATCTTTCCACATTGGTCATCAGTTGTATGATACTGATTTAACTAAACGGTGTCACCTGGTAGGTGTTTTGTTTTGTTTTAGAAGCAGAGGCTAAAACAACACTTTGAGCTAAGAAAAATGTGTAATTTCTTTTGCTTTTTTTTAATAACATTAGACTTGTTAACAGATTGTCACTGACTGTGTGAGAACTGTCACTCTGACTTGCATATTAAGATAAGAGAGACCTAAATTATTAACATTAAATCCTCATTATGTATTTATTTATTTTCAAACAGGCCATGATAAAAACAAAACTATCAACAAAAGTTTGTGATGGTCAGAGATTCAGTCACACAATCCAGTTTCAGTCTGTCTGTGAATCTCTCATCACTGTATCTAGGATCTCCAGTGATGTTAGCAATGACAGTGTCATTAAAATACCACATTATCACTTTTTTGTTTTCTCTGTACCGGGATATAAAATATTTACTATACCAGATTTTTCCTCCACTGGCGTTTCCTTCAATGCATCTCGTTTAGAGGCAGTAACACCTGAAACACAAACCAACAGCTGCTGAAGCATCTTTCTGGAGAGAAAACTATAACAAAATAACAGATCTCCTGATCATAATACAAGAAAGATAAGTAAAAAATTACTTTACATGCTTTTTGTTTCTTGACTTTGTCTAAAAAGTTACATTTAACTATATTTTGTACTTATAAAACATAAACTCAAGAGAACTAATAATTATTGATAACAGATGCATTTAAACAAACAAGAAAAGAGGATCAGGCATTAAATGATGAGAAACCACAATGATGTGATTTAACACATATAACCTGCTTTTAAACATTCATTAAATGACTCACCATAGACAGTAACTTTGAAGGTCTTTTCACTGTCACTGTCACTGTAGATCTCTAGTGCATAGAGTCCAAAGTCTGTGATTCTGGTGTTCATGATGGTCAGAGATCCAGTCTGATGATCCAACTTCAGTCTGTCTCTGAATCTTTCAGTGTCTTTATCACACTGAACATCAGGACAGATCTTACTGAGATCTCCAGTGATTTGAGCAATACGTGTGTCATTAAAAAACCATTTAATCTTTGTGTTTTGGTCTACTTTAATATCAGTGGGTAGAGTGACTGGATCTCCCTCCATCACTGACACTGATACTGACACTTCATTTGCACCAACACAAAGAGCACCTGGAGAAGAAAATAACAGTTAATTATAATTCAAGCTGGTATAGTGGGACAAAAATATAGCAAAATAACAAAGCACCGTGACCATGTTGTTCATGCCAGGTTCTGAAACAAATGCTTGAAGTGAGCCAGGTGTGAGAACACCTGAAGATTTTGATAAAACACTAGACTCACTCATGTCAAATTACTACTTGTACTTGTATTTTAGTTTACATACACAGCAGTCTAAGGTTTTGTTTTGTTTTGTTTTGTTTGTTTTTTTACAAAGCAATATATGGAATTAAGACTAAGAAATGTATGTATTATGTAAGGCTCATCTGGAGTGTTTGTTACAGAACCTGGTGCATTTTCAACCTTTGTTCGGTTTGCTGAGGGATGCAAAAACAGGCCAATTGTGCTCAGATCTGCACTAAAACTATCAGCCTGAGATCCTGTGAAAGAGAAGTATTTGTTGTGGTGTGTAACGGGACTCGTATGAAGCGTGATAGATCCAAGTGCGAGCTTTTATTGAACACAACGTAGTCAGACAGGCAAGGTCAATCTCCAACAAACAGTGATAATCAGGGCGAGGCGAGCGCGTAATCCAATAAATAGGCAGAACGTCAAAATACCAGAGAGCAGTCCAAAAGTAACAAATAAACAAGGCAATGGAACAAGGCAAAACTATGGCAATGAAACAGAGCAAAAACTATGACTATGGAACAAAACCATAGCAAATAACAAAAACAAGGCAATGAAAACAGGGAAAACGCTTGGTAGAGTCCGCACAGGCAAAACAATACTTCGCGGAGTCCTGTTTGGTATAGGCCTCCTTAAATGGCCACCAAACAGGAAGTAATCCAAGAAGCAGCAGAGGGAGCGGTAACAGAGAGTCAATGGGTGAGGGCATCCTCTGCTGGCGTGGCGTTACATGGTGAGAACGCAATCCAACCCAATGGACCACCAAAATAATTTATTAAGGGAAATCATTATTTACAAGTTATTGTAAATGATCAATTCTAATGGATCCATGCTTTGACATGATTCACATCTGAGTTTTCATTTAACAGTCAATTTTCATTTTAGTTACAACATACCATTTCAATCTGCAACAAATTATAAAAAAACGAGTAAAGTAAAACGGCTATGTAAATAGGCTATGTAAATAAAACGCTGAAAAACTTTAAAGGGAAACAATAGCCTATTAACTGGCTATTTCCAGTACCAGCTCAGTACCATCATCCAGTCTCTCACATCCCCATGGCAGCCTGTACAATATATATAAATGCTAATAAATAAATAAATAAATAAATAACAGATAACACAAATTAGTAATTGTGGTGCTTCTAATTAAGTGATAAAAAGCAGTTGCCAATGTTGTACAAATACACATACTCATCTTTGCATTAAGACCTCACTGGGCCCTGGGGGTATGACTTACTGCAGGCCCCCCCATCACAATAATTATATATATATATATATATATATATATATATATATATATATATATATATATACACACACATCATTAAATTTTTATCCTAGAATTTTTTGCATTAAAATTTCATAATTAAAAAAAATAATAATAAAAAATACTAGCCTAATAAAAACTAGCTTACTGAAGACAAGTAAACAGTCACGACCTACAATAGAATGAAAAAAAAAAATTCAGTGATTTAGTCAAGGACAGTGAGTGATTTCTTTTTAATGTTTTACACAAATGGTAACAGCATCTAGGCTGCTTTAGAGAAATAGTTCACACAAATTCTGTTGTTGTTCTAAACCTGTATGAGTTTCCTTCTGCTGTTGAACACACAAAAAAAAAAAAATAGTTGAAACAATACTGGTAAACAAACAGTTGCTGGACCCCCCTTCATAGTATGAGAAAAAAAAAAAACACTATTGGAGTAAGTGGGGACCAGAAATGTTGAAGAGAACAAAGAAATTCATACAGGTTAAGAGCAACTTGAGGGTGAGTACAGTATTTTTATTTTTGGGTGAACTATCCCTTTAAAATCTCATCATATAATGACAAGATCTCATATAGCCCACTACTACACATGCTTTATCTTACGCTCCGTTCATTTTTAAGGCAAATGACTGCGTTGATGAGGAGACAAGCATTTTGGCACGTAACTATGTGTATTTAAACGTTTAAGTGCAAGGCGCGAAAAAGAACTCGGCCAGTTTCTTATTCGCAGCTTCTTATTGACGCTATCCGTTCCACCTTAAAAACTCGACGCTTCCGCCTTTCTTAGCTTCTTATTCACGCTCGACTTAGGGACCGTATCTTTTTCAAATACAAACAATAAACGATTGGCTGAAATCATCTTAACGCGCGCATTTACCAAAATTAATTCTGCCTTGCTGCTTAATGTCTTTGAACAGTTAAATTTGTTTTAAACCACAACGCTTAATATGCATTTAAATAAAAGGATTAGCCTACATCATGACGCGCAAAACGATTTACATATTTCAACCAGGTTATCTCTCAACCCATAAGCGAATATACTTTGTTCAAACACAAAAAGCAAAATGGTATACATCCAGCATATAATCACACTAAACTTAAATCTGTGGGAACTATGACGCTGTTTTCATCTGCTCCATATGCCCGGTCCACTTGGTATTCCACAACTTTCACACCATCATCATCTTAAGTAAAATAACCTAGATGGGGATTTGATTAATTCATGTTTTCCCCTCTCCTCATTTTTTTTTTTCAGATTAGTCCCTATGTTTTTAGAAAAAGATAAATTCTATTGCGTACCATTTCCAGATTATGCCAAAACAAAAGAGGTGAATGAGAGGTGAATGCGGACATTAGGCCCAGCGATCGCCTGAGATACGTGCACAGGTCGTTCAAAAGTAAAATATAGAATACATGCATTGGATTTGTAAACCAAGTTTTAATCTCTAATGGGAATAAGAAATGTCACGTGTTATATATAAGTAAGGAGGAAAACAATGTGCAAATAACATTACTACATTAATCAAATAAGACAGCTAATCTCTGACACAAATGTACCATGTTTTTACTATTGACCACTTCCCGGTATACTAACATCTAAGAAATTTGCTTTAAGCATAACAATGCTCACGATAACTTTCGAACATTAAAAATGGTTAACCATGTTAAAGATCGTAACAAATGTGTGTCTTACCAAGCACGACCAAAACACACTTCCCCAAAACGACAGAATTCATTTTTACCGAAAAATGATAATTAACTTAATGGAACGAAAAGCTTTTTTTCCGGAAAGGTTTTGTTCCAACGCCATCACAGCTAAATCTATCTTCATCTAAAAACAAAAGTACGTTTGGAAAGTACCGTTGTCGAAATACGTCACGAGGAGGGACTTCACCACACCACACCACACCACACCACACCTCTTCCTCTTCTCCTTCTTCTTCTTCTTCTTCTTCTTCTTCTTTGGTGTTTAATGGCGGTTGGCAAACCAACTTGTAGGTGCATTACCGCGACCGACTGGACTGGAGTGTGGACAGGATACATGCTTATAGGATTAACATACTATGATAGATGTATGAGAATTCAAAAAAAAACAAACAAACAAACAAAAAAAAAAACGTCTAAATTCTTTTACTTAATTTCGTTTCTTTAATACACTTAATAATATTATCATATATAGCTTTTTCCTTTAGGATACCTATTATAGAAAAATCTTTATGCTCAGCTTTAATTAGTGACTGAATAAAATGACGTCTTTCATTGTTGTATTTCCTGCAGTGAAGTATTACATGTTCAACTGTCTCTTGCTGACTACAGTGATTACATTCCCCAGTTGGGTGCTTGCCAATTTTAAACAGTGTACTATTCAATCCTGTGTGATCTATTCTCAGACGGGTTATAATATTCTCTTCATTTCTGTTCCTGCTCTCTTTCCTCCCAGCACCAACTTGTTGTTGAATATTATATAAGTGTCTTCCTGTTTCAATACCATCCCAGTGTACCTGCCATAACGATTGTGCATATTTCCTAATGAACCCCTTAGGTTCTGCTTTACTTAATGGAACTTGTAAATCTATCTGCTTTAATTTTAAAGATTGTTTAGCCAGATTGTGACATCCACCCTCTCATTTCCTACTACACCAACATGAGCAGGAACCCAAATAAATTGAATTGATATACCCATAAGCTTTATATTATACAATTTATGGAATATTTAATCAATTATATCCATCCTAAAAGATGATCTGCCAGATTTTACGCTGCTGAGTAGCTATCAGATGCAATAACTATGTTTGCCATTCGCTTTTCTTCTGTCCACTGCAGGGCCATTAAAATTGCCAATAGTTCTGTAGCATAAACTGATAAATGATTGAAAACTCTTTTCTTAATGTAAGAATCATTCATTAGAATATACACGGTTGCACTGGCATATCCTGTCTTCGGGTCTTTTGATCCATCCGTAAATAGAAACGGTTGGTAAGGGGAATATCCAGGGAGGGATGGAGGATATTGGGACTGTGTTGCTGTACTGTACTTGACTTAGTCCTATATTCCTCGCCTTTGCATCAGCTATCCACCCAAAACTCATAAAATTTGTTTCATTATGTTCCCAACAGTCTGTCAGTACACTTTTGACAGGATGTGAAACACTTTGTCCCTGGATATTAACTCAATATGCCAACATTAACTTCATTCGTCTTATACCTAAAGGCATTTCTCCCATCTCCACCTGCATAGATGATACCGGCGATGATTTAAATGATCCACTGCAAATTCTTAGGGCTTGAGCTTACAGTACATCTAATTGTTTGAGGTTTGTTTCTGCTGCTGACATACAGGCAATGCATCCATAATCAAAGACAGATCTCATGAGTGCCCAGTATATACTCTGTAGGGATGCCCTACTAGCTCTCCACTCCTGTCCTGGTAAACACCGAAGAATATTAATAATATTTTTACACTTGCCCTTAATTTTATCCAGATGAATTTTCCATGTGCGTTTTTGATACAGATAATTTAAACCCCCATTTATTAGCCTACTTTTCAACTTCCACTATTGCATTTTGCATTTTTTTATGAACATATGATATACTGCGACCTCTAGTCCACAAAGCCCCATCGTCTGCATATAAAGATTTTCCAATGTTATGTTCAACTTGTGAGAAGATGCCATTAATCATTATGTTGAATAATAATGGACTGCATACACTACCTTGTGGTGTCCCATTCTCCACTGTATGCATTCTAGAGTATTCTTCACCTACTTTAACTTGTATTTTTCTGTCAAATAAAAAGTTCTGAACCCAGTTATATGCTCTACCCCTAATTCCTAAAGACTTTAACTTAATTAATAATCTTTCTCTCCAGAGCATATCATATGCCTTTTCCACATCAAAGAAGATAGCTACCACTACTTCTTTGTTTGTCTGTGCTTTCCTAATGTCTGATTCTAGACATAATACAGAGTCCATTGTATTCCGACCCTTACGGAATCCACTCTGATAAGGAGACAACAGATTTTTAGTCTCTAAAAAATATGTTATTCTTTCTGTAATTATTCTTTCCATTGTTTTACATAATTGAGAAGTAAGTGCAATAGGCCTATAACTAAAAGGATCTGATGGTTTTTTTCCAGGTTTAAGAATAGGTACTATTATTGCTTGTTTCCATACTGGGGGGGGGGGAGTCGACCAGTTTCCCATACTAGGTTAAATAATTTTAATACTTTTTCCAGTGTATTATCTGTCATGTTTGCCAGCATTTTGTAAAAAAAACTGCTCGGCAGACTACTCAAGGAAGAGATGGAGTGTGTTACAAAATGCTGGCAAACATGACAGATTTTTAACTCAAACATGTTTATAGGCAAATCTAATAAACTATCTGACATCTCATCTTTCTTCACCAAATTAGGATAATTCATTAGTGTGCTACTCCTACACTGCTTTGCGTCTTCTGAAGGATTATCTGAGCTATGAACTTTCTTAAATGTTTCTACCAGAAGTTCAGCCTTATCTAAATTGGTGACAGCCATTTTGTCTGTACCTATAATCACTGGTAGCTCATACTTCCTTCTAATCCCCCCATTTTCCTGATCATATTCCATACATCTGACAGATGCACCGTTCTTCCAATACTATCACAGTACTGCTTCCAAAAAATACGCTTTTGTGTTTTTATTGTTTTCCTTACTACTGCCTGGGCCCTTTTATACTGAATCATAGCATCCATAGAATGCTGCTTTTTAAGTTTCTTAAATGCTTTATTCCTTACTTTAACAGCTACTTTACAATCATCATTCCACCAGGGTACATTCTTTACATGTCTTATTCCTGTTGTTTTAGGTATAGTTTGTTCAGCCGACTGAATTATTTCATTAACTAGCTTACTGTTGAATATATTTACATCCATCTCGTCTTCTTCTTGCAGAGTCATACATCTATTTTCACAAATTACTCGAAAGACTTCCCAATCTGCCTTCTCCAACTTCCATCTAGGACTTCTCTTTTCTTTTTCATGGCATATTTCTGCCCCAACCGTAGTCACTACCGGATAATGATCACTCCCTATTGTAGTATATTTGTTTACATTCCATGTAGTGATCCCTGCCATTACTGAAGACACAAATGTTAGGTCAAGTGCAGTTTCTGTATTTTGTATACTGTTATATCGTGTTCCCTCTCCATTATTTATACATACCAAGTCATTATCATCAATGAATTCTTCAATCAGTTGTCCATTCACATCAGTATTATTACTTCCCCATAGTGTATTATAGGAATTAAAATCACCACACCACACTACTTTGTCATGCAAAGAACCTACTACAGCTTCTAAAATAATTTGACTTAATTTTTCACATGGATTATAATAATTAACAATATCTATACTCCCTCTATCAGTCCATACCTTAGTTATAATTGATTTATATTCTTTATTTATTTGTTCTACCTTATATTTCATCCCATTTTGTATAAATGTTGCTATTCCTCCTCCTCTGCCATATTCTCTATCTCTTCTAATTATATTATAACCATTTATTATAAAATCCAACTGTGGTTTTAACCATGTTTCCTGAATACATATTACATTAGGTTTCACTGTTGACATATCAATGTATTTCTTAAGCTCTTGGCCATTTGCAATTAGACTCCTTGCATTCCACTGTAGTATGGTCAATAACATTAAAAAGATCCAGCATATGCCTGAGAAGACTGTGTCTCTTCAGTAAGGGAGTCTCTTATGGTCTCCCATTGCAGCCCTTTAACATCTAGATATTTCTCTGCAGATTTAACAATTATTTTAATCCTTTCATTTCTGCATTTTGTCTGTGCAGAACAATTTATTATTTCTGCCATGAACATTACAAAATCATTCTTTTTCACTATCACAGTTTCCTCCTTCAATTTATTACATCCTTGACATTTCATTCCTTGATTCATTTCTTTTCTGCTAGTTTCTGATTGCTTAACCACTGTCACATTCCCTGAAACCTTTTTTGCAGCTTCTGCATAACTGATTCCCTGAACAACCTTGATTCGTTGCACTTCGGCCTGCCTCTTACTAACCTCACATCCTCTGTAAGCGGAACTGTGTCCCCCCCCACAATTACAGCACTTCAGCTTTGTACCCTCCTGGCATTTACCATACTCATGTTCTCCACTACATTTTCCACATCTCTGCTTTCCCTTGCACACCACCGCTACATGCCCATATTTCTGACATTTAAAGCATCTGATTGGAGGGGGAATATACAACCTTACATCATAGCACATAAAGCCAATGTACACTTTTTCTGGAAGTTTTTCCTGATCAAAATTGATCATGACCGAAAGACTATCCTGCATATTACCATTTCTGTTCACTTTTAGACGTCTGACTTCATTTACTCTGGCATTTGTTATGTTTCTCTTCACATCATCAACTGATACATTTACCAGAATCCCTGTAATGACTCATTTTGTAAATTTCTTGTAAGTCTTGGAACATTCCACTTTCTTCTTATTGATTATGTTCATTTTGATTTCTTTCCCTTGCTGTTTCTCATCCTTACACACAATCATCAGGGCTCCATTTCTTAGTACTTTAGCACTCTTTATCTCACCAATTTCCTTATTTAGCAATTTTGTTAGTTGAATTGGATTCATACCTCCAAACGAGTCCCCCTCATCCACAAGTTTGGCAAAAATGACATACTCCTCCCTCCGCTTCTTCTCCGTAGTTGATCCCCTGTCTGAGTCACTTTCATGTGTAAATTGTAATTTAACGCTGAATGTCCAATTCTCATTCTTGTTATGATAACATCTTTCTTCCTGCTACTACATCTCATTCTCTCATCTCCTACGCACTCCTGAATCTGATGAAGATGCCTTCCTTTTGTTCCACTATCCCATAACTTTTGCCATATCTTTCTTACTTCAATTGATATTATCCTCTTGATTTCAGATTTGCTAATTGCTGTGTTAATTTCAATAAGTGAATGCTTCAAAGCCATCTTAGCCAGACAATCCACTTCCTCATTTCCCTCCACCCCAGCATGAGCCGGAACCCATAAGAAGTTTACCATTATCCCTAGCTGCCGTATTCTATACAGGCATTGTAATACCTCATATAACAAATCTTGCCGAGCTACAGATTTTCCACTCAACAGACTTGTTAGCGCAGACATTAGCTGTGTCCCAAAGTGGAGTGCAGGCACTTCGAAGTGCATGGACTTCGAAGGCCACGCCTCCGAAGTGCACGAAGGACCCTCCGAAGTGCATAAGATGCTCCACCTTCGCAGGATTTCCTAATTGCTCCACCAGGTGTTCCTGATTACCGCTCCTGTCGCATAGAAATGGTGCGGGAGGGGCGCTACCATCCTGACAGGTTTAGACGTTTAAGTTATGGAGCCAGCATTGGTCATATTTGTTTTTATATTTTATGTTTTACTGGAGGAGATGGTGGGGATGTACCTCAGGCTTGGCCAAGAGCATGGCCGGGTAAATTATATTGTTTTGCTGCATCCTTGCCCTGATTTTAAGTAACCATAAAAATAAAACTGTGAATAAATAAAAACAAATTATGCATTGCTCATCTCAATGTTCAGCGGCAGCAGAGTGTTTGACTGTCACAGAATCACCTGGCTCCACCCTCAATCAGCCCACGCAGCCATCTATTCGTTCCCTGTCACCTGATTACTAATCACATTCACCTGTTCAACGCCACCACGACCATACATAAAGAACATACTCACCTTCACTCGTCGTCCGGTCTCGTCTGCGATCACACGCGGATATTCCCCTCTGGACTCTCTGCAAAGACAGAATATTACTTACCTTCGCCGTCTTCGTCCTGGTGTACCGTCATCATCCATTGTCCTCGATCCTCTCCTACGTCGATCATCTGCAACTCTAAGGAAAGTGGATTATCAGTGACTCTGTGTTCTTTGAGTGTGTGTGTGTGTGTGTGTGTGTGTGTGTGTGTGCAACGCTACTGCATCCTACCAATGTTTGCTACCATTACCTACCTGTCAAATAAACTCACCTGTTTGATTTTATTCCGTCGTCTTCTGGTTTGTGTACAGCCTGACACTGACATACCTCGTTCCACTGTCCACCGCATTGTCCACCGAGTTGCTGAGGAGTTGATGGCCATTCGCCACCAAGAGATTCACCTCCCCGAAGACCCCAGAACACATGGAGGCAGGGCTGGACGTAAAATTGATGTTGTTTTTTTCTAATGTTAAACCTAACCTTTTTTTTTTTTTCTTTTTTTTTTTTTAACTTGCCCGGTCAATTTTCACTGGCCCTGACACACACACAAAAGAAGGAATAAAAAAAGTTGCTGTTATCTTTTATTTTAATAAATAAGCTTATATGACATCAAAATTTTACATACCAATTAAATTGTACAATTCTCGATTTCAATTTCGATATCACAGCAAAACCTACTAGCCTAACCAATATAAAGTTCAAACATTGTTTGTTCAAAAATTTTATTATTATTTTTATTACAAACGAAAATAAGCTATAGGGAAAAACAGCAGACCGACTGAATGAACGCAAATCCAGTCTCTGCCAGCAGGTGGTGCTTATGAAATAATGATACAGCGTTTCCCTGGATACCACTGTAAACAAAGCAGTGCAGTGCTTATGAACACAACTTCAAATGCATTATACACAGAAGCAAATAAAAAGAAAACGCATTGTAAACATTTTTTAAAACGGTCAGTTCCCCTCAGAGACACATTCATATAAACCCCATTTCAATATTTAGGATAATATTTCCAATATTTTGCGCATTGTGAACCATGATCTTGCACTGCCTACTACAGTATTTTTTTTTCCTGTTTACCTTTGTCTTCAGTGTCTCTGGTCTTTGTTAACGGGCGTTTAAAGAGCTCGTTTCCACAGGCATGACATTTTGAAAAAAAAAAAAAAAAAAAAACTTGTTTTAACACTTGTTTTCGCTAGGTATTTCAGTAAATGAAAACACAATACTTACATTTCAATGTGAATTCCCCTACAGAACTCTCACCCGTCATGTTCTTTGAATATAAATTCCATGGTTATCTGCGCACAAGTGATTCTGGGATATGGTAGGGTGCGAAGTGTCCATCAGATGTACACTTAATTTTCCTGGGAATCGGAGACCGCATTTGAAGTCGCTTTCGAATTAGGGCAGCCTTCGTCGCGCCGCGGTGACGCATTCGGCCTTGGAATGCGCACTTCGGAGGGTGCATTCTGAATTAGGACAGCTTACGTCGTGACGCTGTGACGCAATCGCCCTTCAAATTCGCACTTCGGAGTCCACGCACTTCAGTTTGGGACAGCCTTCGTCGGGACATGTCATATTTAATTGTTCATTATTGTACTCCTCATTCTGTATTAAGTCTTTATACTGTTCCAATGTCCTTTCCCTTCCTCTTTTACCCTCCTTACTAATATTATCTGATTTATGTATTTTAACAAAATTTTCCGCTAGCATTGTTGCTTTCTCTTCATCTTTTATTGCTATTGTATCTCCATCTTTTAATACTGGATACCCAGATTCTCTTTTTATCCCATTCATTCTTTTTATCATACCCCATACTTGACTGATTTCTGTTTCCCTTCCCACTGTGTTACAAAACCTCCTCCAGAAGTCTTTTTTTGTATTCTTAATGATTCTCCTAACATTTGCTTGCATCTTTTTATATTCAATAAAGTTCTGAAAACTATGATTCTTTTTTTTAACATTTTAAAAGCTTTATTTCGAGATTTAATTGCCTTATCACATTCTTTTGTCCACCATGGCACAATCTTCTTTTTTTCCCTACCTCCCTTCTTTGGAATAGTCTGACTTGCTGATATCAACATAGCATTACAAATATCATTATAAACCTTGTCAATCCCTTCTTTAACTTCAATTTTTCCCATTTCTTGTTCACTAATACTCCTAAATTCCTCCCACTCTGAATTTTCAAATAACCATTTATCTACTCCTCCTGTATTACATTTTTCTATACTTATATTTACCTCAATTCTTATAGGGTAATGATTACTTCCTATAGTTGTTTCTCTAAACACCTCCCATAAGCATATACCCGCCAGTGAATTTGAAACAAGTGTAAGATCAATAGCTGATTCTATTCCTGTTCTCACATTAACCCTTGTCCCCTCCCCCCATCATTTAAACATACTAATTCCTTCATCTCCATTAATTCTTCAATCACTATTCCATTCCCATCATTGCAATTGTCCCATAGTGTGCTATGAGCATTGAAATCTCTGCAACATATAACTTTCCCTTCTAAATGTACAATTAGTTCATCCAACACCTCTAGTGATAGTCTTTTACAAGGATTATAAAAATTTATAATTTTAACATTTCACCACACCTCTCAGCAGATGGCGATGTTTTTCAGTCCTAGCCTGAAAGAGCCCAATGAAATATAAATGCAAGTGCATTTACTTAATCATAAGAACTGATGTTATAAGAACTGTCATCAGAAATTTAAGCACCAATATATCCTTCAGTAGCAAATTGTATAACCTGCAGAAGAAGGGGTCACCGAACCAGTCAGTGTTACTCATCTCATCTCGTCTCATGTCTTATTTGAAGATACCCACCATTACATTAGACATCGCTACCAAATAGAAGCATCAGAATGCTTGCGAATTATAATGCATAATTTGCATAGTTATTAGTCGCTATACTGAAAAAATAAAAATAATAATAATTTAGTGAAAACAGTAAATTAATTCCTCAATTTCTTTTAAAAGTTTTACAATTTTGTAAATTTGATCTTTTCTTCCTCTGTGTCAAAAAGTTTCTCATCATGATTCAATGTTTCTGTAGTAAATTAAAGAGTAAATGGTCATGTTTCTGTTTATAATGTAGCTGTCATGAATCATGCCTCTGTGGTCCCTCCCGCTCACCTCCAGAAAAATACTGACACACTCATGCTGGACTTTCCCATAATCCCTGTGCCTGGAACTGACTGACACTCCACCTGTTCCCCATTCACCATCCTGTTTAAGCCTCACACTCTGTTCTGCACGGCTAGCATTTACTACTGTTCTGCTGTTAATTTTATCGTGCCTGCATGTGAACCTTTGCTCCCTGCTTATTGTTTCTGCCTCCTTTGCCTGGAGTTGACCTGTGATTGTTTCCAACCTGCCCTGACCCTCAGCCTGTTTTGTGACCACATCTATGTTTTGTCTTGGCTATTACTATTGCTGGTGATCAACGCCTGCCTCTTTGTATTACTGCTTACATTTTTTAATGAAGCCACAGATGCACTCTTAAACATAAAGGTGCTTTGAAAGGTTCTTCGCAGTGATGCGATAGAAGAACCATTTTTGGTTCCACAAAGAACCTGTAACGAATCCATTGACAGAGTCGGAGGCGTGGGATCCATGTGCAAACCACTTTATTAAAGACGAAGTCAGACAGGCAAGGGTTAACCACCAGCGAACGGGTAACAAACAGATAATCCAGAGTCGTAAACGATAGTCCAGGCAGAAGGTCGATAGGCAGGCAGCAGAACAGCAACAAGAGTACAAACAGTCCGGTCGGCAACGAGAGAAACGAGAATACAAGGGAAACGCTCAGGATTGATAGTAAACTAGTCAAAACTTCGCGAGGTAGGGCCCGCGAGAGAGTTCTATAAATGGCCGCCGGGAGGAAGTGCTCCGGCGACCCGGAACCGGAAGCGAGCGTCCCAGGTACGGGGGTGATGGGTAGTGTAGTGTCAGAATTCGGGAGATGGTTCCCGCTGGCAGCAGATGGAGGGAGCCACAGAGACCGCATTGGTAACAGAGCCCCCCCCCTGCAAGCGACTCCTGGCGCGAGGAGGTGCCTGACGCCGGGGTCTGCCCCTTCCGCGGGGCGCTGGTCGATCTGGGTGATTGGAGTGAAAGTCTGTGGTGAGGGAGGGGTCTAGGATGTCTCTGGAGACGACCCAAGATCTTTCTTCAGGGCCGAAGCCCTCCCAGTCGACCAAGTATTCGATCTGACCTCTCCGGCGTCGAGAGTCCAGGATGGTGTTTACTCGATACACCTCCTCGCCGTCGATGAGGATGGGGGGAGGTCCCTGCGGAGCGGTCTCGTCTAGGTCCTCCTCTCCTTCTGGTGGGCCAGCGGGCTTGAGCAAGGAAACATGAAACGTGGGTGAGATACGGTATTCAGGTGGGAGTTCAAGACGAAATGATACAGGGGTTATTTGTTTGACTATTTTGAATGGACCCACGTACCTGGGACTAAGTTTCTTGCTGGGTAGGCGGAGACGGAGGTCCCGGGTCGAGAGCCAGACCCACTGTCCGGGTTCGTAGGGGTGACCTGGCCGGCGTCGGCGGTTGGCCTGCAACTCGGTGTGATGAATGGCCCCCCGAAGATGGACGTGGGCTTGGTCCCAAGTCTCTTCACTGCTTTGGAACCAGGAGTTGACTGCTGGAAGTTCAGAGGGTTCTCCTGACCACGGGAACAATGGTGGCTGAAATCCAAGGATACACTGGAAAGGGGTGAGATTGGTGGCGGGTTTGCGAAGGGAGTTCTGGGCGTACTCTGCCCAGAACAAGAAACGGCTCCAGTCCTCCTGATGGTCTTGACAATAGGAACGGAGGAAGCGAGTCAACTCCTGGTTCAGCCTCTCAGCCTGGCCATTGGCCTGGGGGTGGTATCCAGAGGTGAGGCTAACGTTGACTCCTAGGAGGCGAAAGAAGCCAGCCCAGAGTCGTGAGGTGAACTGGGGCCCACGGTCGGAAACGATGTCCTCCGGCAGTCCATAGAATCTGAACACCCAGTTGCAAAGCAGTTCAGCGGTCTCCATGGCCGTGGGGAGCTTGGGGAGCGGAATGAAACGACACCCCTTGGAGAATCGGTCCACAACAGAAAGAATGGTAGTGTGGACGTTGGAGGGCCGTTGGATCCGTGACGAAGTCCAGGGCGATATGGGACCAAGGGCGTTGTGGCACGGGCAGGGGCTGCAGCAGACCGCCAGGCAAACGGCGCGGAACCTTGGACGTGGAGCAGATGGCGCACCTCCGAACGAAGTCGATGGTATCCGATCGAATGGAAGGCCACCAGAACTTGTTGCTGAGCAGGTGAAGGGTGGCCTCGATACCAGGGTGCCCTGAGCTGGGAACAGAATGTACCTCTGAGAGAACTCGCTGTCGTAGGTTGGGGGGAACGTAGGTGAGATCGGCTGGGCAGTTGGCAGGAGGAGGATCCAGAACCTGAGCCTCGGTAATTTCAGTCATAATGTCCCAGGCTACGGGGGCGACGATTATGGAAGTAGGCAGAATGGGTTCCGACGAGATGGATGGCTGACCGGGTTCATGGATGCGAGAGAGGGCATCAGCCTTGGTATTTTGCGAGCCCGGGCGGTAGGTAACAAGGAAATCAAAGCGGGTGAAGAACAGTGCCCATCTTGCCTGGCGATGGTTGAGCATCTTGGCGGACCGTAAGTACTCCAAATTCTTGTGATCGGTGAGCACCGTGAACGGATGTTTGGCACCCTCAAGCCAGTGTCGCCACTCCTCCAAAGCTAGTTTTATGGCCAGTAGTTCACGGTTACCCACGTCATAATTTCTCTCAGCAGGGCTCAGCTTGTGAGAGAAGTAGGCACAGGGGAACATCTTGGGAGGATCGCCGTGACGTTGAGAGAGAACGGCCCCTACGCCGGTACTAGAAGCGTCTACTTCCACGATGAAGGGCTTATCTGGGTCTGGGTGATGGAGGATGGGTGCGGAGCTGAAGCGAAGACGGAGGTCGTTGAACGCTTGAAGGGCCGGTTGAGTCCAACTGAGGCGGGTGGTCCCCTTCCTGATCATGGCCGTGAGCGGGGCTGCTACAGAACTGAAGTGCCTAATGAAGCGCCGGTAGAAGTTGGCGAAGCCGAGGAAACGTTGAAGCTCCTTCAGTGTGGCCGGGCGCGGCCAGTTCAAGACAGCGTTAACCTTCTTCTCGTCCATGGCAACTCCCTCTGAGCTGATGATGTAACCGAGGAAGGAGACCCTGCCCCGGTGAAACTCACATTTCTCCTCCTTAGCGTAGAGCTGGTGGGCGATGAGGCGTTGTAGAACCGTCCTGACGTGTTGGATGTGATCCATGAGAGTGCTTGAGAAGATTAGAATATCATCAATGTAAACGATCACCCAGCGGTTCAGCATATCCCGGAAGGTCTCATTAATGAAAGCTTGGAAGTAGGAAGGACTATTGGCCAGTCCGAAGGGCATCACCCGGTATTCATAGTGTCCAGAGGTGGTTGAGAAGGCCGTCTTCCACTCGTCTCCTGCGCGGATTCGGATGAGATTGTAGGCAGAGCGTAGGTCTAGTTTGGTGAAGATTTTAGCACTGCGCAGCTGTTCCAGGGCTGACGGGATGAGCGGGAGCGGGTAACGATACTTGATGGTCACCTCATTGAGTCCACGATAGTCAATGCAGGGTCGCAAACCCCCGTCTTTCTTCTTCACGAAGAAAAAGCCTGCTGAAGCCGGCGAGGTGGAGGGAGTGATGAAGCCTTTAGCCAATTCCTCCTGAATGTACGTATTCATCGCCTCGGATTCGGCCTGTGACAACGGGAAGATGCGCCCCCGGGGAGGGGTAGCTCCTGGGACGAGGTCAATGGCACAGTCACCTGGGCGATGCGGAGGCAGCTGGGTGGCTTTGGTGCGGCTGAAGGCCTCAAGCAGATCCTGATACACGGTTGGTACCGTACTTCGCGGAGCGGGAGTGCTGGATGCATCCTGCGGGGTGGTTCTGGGTTGGTGACAACGTTGATGACAGTGCGGAGACCAACGGGTGACTGTGCGGTTGGCCCAGGCAATGGAGGGTTCATGCAGGTTGAGCCAGGGGTAACCTAGAATGACGGGTGTCTGTGGCGATGAGATGATGAAGAATCGTATGGTCTCCTGGTGTGCTGGTTCAATCAGTAGGGTGAGGTCCTGAGTGGTTTGTTGAACTTTCCCGGTTCCTAGTGGTCGCCCGTCGAGGGCGGCCACTGTGACAAGGAGGGAACAGGAGAGAGTGGGCAAACGATTAGCGGCAACGAAATCTGCATCGATAAAATTTCCCACAGCACCAGAGTCAATTAAGGCAGAGGTTTCAACGAAAGTATCCTCAAATCCAATTGTTACAGGTAGCTGACAACAGTTAGTGGGAGATCTCTGAACACTCACCGAGGTGGACGGGCGTGGTGGTCGGGTCGGACATGTAGCTCTGATGTGGCCTGCCAGGCCGCAGTACAGGCAAAGATTGCCACGGAGTCTCCTCTCCCTCTCCTCCAGGGTTAGCTTAGTGGCCCCTAGCTGCATGGGTTCCGGGGAAGCCTCAGTGCTGGACGCGGCCAGCGGTACGACGGCGAAGGGGCGTCCAGGCTTACGTGCTCTCATAAGGTTATCCACCCGGATGGAGAGATCAATATATTGCTCCAGGCTCAGACCCTCGTCGCGGCAGGCCAACTCCATCTGTAGATCCGGATGCAGGCCCTTGCGGTAATGGAGTTTGAGCGGCTCATCCGTCCAGCCGCTCTGCACCGCCAGAGTGCGGAAGCTGAGAGCGTAGTCGGCGGCGGTCCTCCTGCCCTGCCGTAGTGCCATAATCTGTTCCCCGGCCTCACCGTTCTCTGTGCTTGGCTGGAAGACCTCCTTAAACCGCTGCATGAAGGCGGCAAAAGACGGGAAGGTGGGACGATCCAAGCGCCAAACAGCGGTGGCCCAGTCCAGCGCTCTCCCAGTGAGAAGGGAACACACAAAGGCGACCTTGCTTTCCTCGGTGGGGTAAAGATGTGGTTGTTGGCTCACGAAGAGCGAGCACTGCAGAAGGAACCCCTTACACTTCGTGGGAGTCCCGTCGAACTTTTCGGGGAAAGCGAGACGCGGGCTAGCAGAGACAGACTGAGCAGCGGGTGGTAGGGGAGCCGCCGGAGGAGAAACCGGTGGTGTCATCAATTGGAGACCTTGTAACGCTCTTACCAGCTGTGCTGTGAGATCTGTGAGCCGATCCAGCTGTTGTTGGTGTGCAAAGAGCGTCGAGGCTTGGGCGGATAACTCCGTGGTGATCTGGTGTACCGTCGGAGGCTCCGATGACGACGCGGTAGGCGTGGGAGTGGTCGCTGGATCCGAGTGTGGCGAAGTTTTCTGTAACGAATCCATTGACGGAGTCGGAGGCGTGGGATCCATGTGCAAACCACTTTATTAAAGACGAAGTCAGACAGGCAAGGGTTAACCACCAGCGAACGGGTAACAAACAGATAATCCAGAGTCGTAAACGATAGTCCAGGCAGAAGGTCGATAGGCAGGCAGCAGAACAGCAACAAGAGTACAAACAGTCCGGTCGGCAACGAGAGAAACAAGAATACAAGGGAAACGCTCAGGATTGATAGTAAACTAGTCAAAACTTCGCGAGGTAGGGCCCGTGAGAGAGTTCTATAAATGGCCGCCGGGAGGAAGTGCTCCGGCGACCCGGAACCGGAAGCGAGCGTCCCAGGTACGGGGCTGATGGGTAGTGTAGTGTACGGGGCTGATGGGTAGTGTAATGTAGTGTAATTCGGGAGATGGTTCCCGCTGGCAGCAGATGGAGGGAGCCACAGAGACCGCATTGGTAACAGAACCATTCGGTCAAAGGTTCTTTAAAGAACCATCCTGTAAGAATCTATAGTCTGCCTCGACCCAGATTCCACTCCACAATACATGTTTAATAATGCTCATTTCCCAAAATAGCTTAATTATTATAGAGAAGAAGAAGTCAGCAATTATGTTGTTTCTAGACAATTTGGGATAATCGGATCCTGAGCAAATGACGACCAATTGTAGAATGAGATTGGGTGTGGGATACTGAGAACCATCTCAGACAAAGGGATGCCAGAAATAAAATAACATACAGATTACACCTGTTACAACAGGAGCAACTTCATTTAAATTAAGGGTAGTAAACTGTATCTGTATAAAAGATTTGAACTCATTCTAGCAATGCTAGAAGCCTGGAACTGATATGTTTTGTGTTTGTGTGGCCCGGCATGATTACTTCAACTTTCCTCATACCAGCAAAATCAACTTAAACAAAAAAACAAAAAAACAAATAGAATGTCGCTTTCTGCCATTTGAGTTTCCTTTCTGTCACAAAACTTAACTGAAACTCAGCAAATATAGGTGTATATGTATATGTACTGCAGATTTTATAGCCTATATATGACATTAATTTGACATAAAATTTAGTATTTTCACATGTAGGTGGAAGAAAAATGTAATTTGTACTACCGTCTGTACTAATAAATAAATGAAAAGAAACCTAGCATAGTAGATTTGTTTTGGGTTTTTTTTTCTGTTGTACCGAAATCGTATCGAACAGTGACCCTCGAACCAAGGTACATACCGAACCGTGACATCTGTGTACTATTACACCCCTCGTGTTGGAAATTCACGTTTTCAGGAAATTTGAAAAAAAAAAAAAAAAATTAGGTTGAATGTAATTTTTTTTTCTTTTTGCAAAATTAGGTTTTAATTAAATTATTATTCTATGACATCTTGTCTATCATCTCTGAAAATATCTCGGCGAAATTCACTTGCTTAATGCAGAAAATAGCGATTTATTGCAGCAAGCAGAAATTACTGTCTTTCTCTTATGTTAAGAACGTGGTGCAGAGGTGCTTCTTAACACCACAAAATAAACCACGTTACATATTTAATAAAGGTGTATCAATTCACATTTCCCACCAGTCTTGTGTAATTTACGGCACTTAAAGTTTTATTTATTTATTTATTTTTTAATATTGTCAATTGGCAGAGGGCAACAACGCAGTCTGGAGTACTGCAGCTGCCCATATAAAGGAGAAGTCCACTTCCAGAGCAACAATTTACAGATAATGTACTCACCCCTCATCCAAGATGTTTTTATCTTTCTTTCTTTAGTCGTAAAGAAATTATGTTTTTTGAAGAAAACATTTCAGGATTTTTCTCCATATAATAGACTGCTATGGTGCCCCGAGTATGAACTTCCAAAATGCAGTTTAAATGTGACTTCAAACGATCAGAAATGCAGTTGTAAACGATCCCAGCCGAGGAAGAAACGATCAAAACGATCGGCTATTTTCATAAAAATAATACAATTTACAAACTTTTTAATGTCAAACACTCGTCTTGTCTTGCTCTTCCTGACCTTAGGGGAAACCGTTTTTATTTTCCGGTTCATGACAGTTAAGGTATGTCGAAAAATTCCCATCTCATGTTCTCCCTCAACTTCAAAATCATACTGTATCACTGTTTTACCTTTTTTGTTAAGGGTGTTTGATCTTCTTTGCATGTTCACTTTGCAAAGACTGGGTCGGAACTTCTGCAATGATTTAGGATTATTTTGAAATGATTTTTGAAGTTGAGGAAGAAAATACGAGGTTTGGCCAAATCTGACATGCTGTAAGCTAGTCACCCTACGGAGACCTTACTAAAGCCTTGATATATTAGCAATAACTTAAAATAAGTCACAGTGACAAGACAGCACTTGGGTAAAAGTTTGGAGACCACATATGTTTTTTGGGCAATGGGTGGAAAAAAAATATTCTAAGCTTGTGAATATGATAATTTTGCCTCTGTGTCAGACACACTTTCTCATCTTGTGTTTTGCTTCTGTAGATTAACTGGTGTTAAAAAACTGTTCACAGCACCAGGACAGGAAGAAGCCCTTCACCTACAAACTAAACACACATGCTCTGGCCATTCTTAACTACAAGCTGTTTGTCCACCAACAGATCAAACCACATTTCTATAAAAAAAAAATCAGACCGCAGCAGGTTTCACTTTGACTCAAATGAACATCAGTAAACTGGAACCATGAGATCATACACAGTTTTAACTCTAACATTTTTTTTTTCTCCATGCACAAAAATTGAAAACTGATCATATCTAAACAATATATAAATAAGTCATGAGGGTTGGACTCTATTTTACCATGACATTTTATTTATCCACAATTGACACAATATTTATATAATTTTAGCCAACCTAGTCACAAATTTACACATATTTAACATTTCAAAAGTATGTTAAATAATACAAATAACCAATATTTCACCCATTAAAAACAGTTAATGTTTGAAAAAGTTTTGGAAGAGCTATAACACTATATCATTTGCAGATGTGGTGTGTGAGGGTCACGCTCTGTTGGGGGAGGATTCACACTGCTGTTTTTAGCAGAGAGTCTTTTTAGATCAGACACTGAACCTGTAAAAAAAATGTCTCAGACTCTTTTGTTCTGTTTGTGGTGGTGGCACCTAACTGGTAAGTAATAAAATCATTTTTATGGCTTTGTTTCATTTTCCAGGTTAACTATTACATTGCAAGATCTATTTTACTTTGAAATTAGGTCTGCATTCTAAATTATATATATGTGACCCTGGACGACAAAACCAGTCTTATGTTGCACAGATATATTTGTAGCAATAGCCAAAAATACATCGAACTGGTCAAATTTATAGATTTTTCTTTTATGCCAAAAATCATTAGGATATTATGTAAAGATCATGTTCCATGAAGATATTTTGTAAATTTCCTGCTGTAAATAAATCAAAATTTAATTTTTGATTAGTAATATGCATTGCTATAAAATTCATTTGGACAACTTTGAAGGCGATTTTCTCAATATTTTGATTTTTTTGGCACCATCAGATTCCAGATTTTCAAATAGTTGTATCTCGGCCAAATATTGTCCTTTCCTAACAAACCATACATCAATGGAAAGCTTATTTATTCAGCTTTTAGATGTATAAATCTCAATTTCGAGAAATTTACACTTATGACTGGGTTTGTGGTCCAGGGTCACATATATTCTCTGGCTCAGAAGCTGCTTTCATTTCACTGCCGTCTTTTGTTATTATAGATATCTTAATATTTTACATTGTTGGTGGAATTACAAATCCACCACAGCTAAATAAATAAAGTGTATACGGAAACCAAAAGTCACATTCACCAGGCTTGTTTTATCTAATAATTAAAAAAATGCTAATTTTGGCAGAATTACTTTTCAAGCTGAAATTTTCAGCATGTATTTTTTTTTTTTTTTAAATAAATTCTGTAAACTTTTTAAATTTTGTAAATTCTGTAAAAACCTTTTCATGTTGTAGGTGTGCTCGGTGAGTCAGTGTCAGTAATGGAGGGAGAGAATGTAACTCTACACAGTGATGTTAATGAAATACATGAAGATGAAGACATACAGTGGAAATTTGGAGCTGAAAAATCTGTCATAGCTAAAATCAACAGAAAGAACCAAATCTTCCCTGATGGGAGATTCAGAGACAGATTGAAATTGGATAATCAAACTGGATCTCTGACCATCACATACATTACAACTCAACATGATGGAGACTATGAAGTAAAGATTAGTGGAAAGAAACGGTCAACAAAATCATTCAGTGTTTCTGTCTATGGTGAGTACAGATCATTTGCCTTGTCATAATTCTTGACAGCATATGTGAAATGAATGAATGAATAATTAAATAAATAAATAAATGTTATGGTGAGACATTTACAAGCTAATGGGGCCATAGGATTTATATTTAAAAGCTTCTACATACTTAATTAAATAATGAACAAAATAAATTAAGGATCCATCCACCGGGCCAAACACAGAGTCCAGTGGCTTGGAAGGTTTAATGCCTGTTTGGTCTTTTCAAAGCGCCTCTGCAAGGTCTACTTAATTTACCAGGATTTATCTTTAATCTATCTCAGTGTTTAATCTGACTCCAATTCCATGTGATCGTTACATTTAGGCGGTTTCTCTAATTTATACAAATATCGATTATGTATTTATTTTGATGTCTGATTATTCTGGAAATCCTACACCTTCAATTATTCGTTCATTAAGGACCTGGTGTCACTTAGCAATTCACTTGGCCAACAGTGAATGCACGGCACAAACTCTCCAGTTCTGCACTTTACGCAGAGGATACAGGGTGGTTATAATATCTTTAAGTTGGCGGCACCCTGCTCACACATAATAATAATCACGAAAACTGTAAGCCAGTGACAGTCAGAAATCAGAAGATCCCTAATGATGAGCCACCGCTTCACTCATTGGTACTTTGGTATAATCCATCCTGGACGCAGTTTTGCAGACAACACCAGACTATACTTTAATTGACTAGAAATAATAATTGAAAGAAAATCCAAAATAAATCAAAATGTAACATTTTATTTGTCAGGTAAAAATGTATAATGCCAATTACAAAATTAAACAATGAGAATCCAATTCAGAATTAAATTCAGTTCCAGTTCAGATAAATACATAACATCAATTGCTCAGAGATGAATAAGAGTAAGAGATGCATAACTGACTTTAGGAAAAATACATAGCATAGAGTGTGAGGACACTCACTTTCAGAACACTGAAAATAAGGTCACTGTGTAGATTTATGCATATTTCTGCTCATTCTCTCATGTTTTTCAGCTTATCTGCCAGTACCTAACATTACCAGAGATTCTTCACAAAATCATTCATCATCGTCACAGCAGAATTGTTCATTGTTATGTTCAGTGTTGAATGTGAGTGATGCGAGTCTCTCCTGGTACAAAGGAAACAGTTTATTGTCCAGCATCAGTGTGTCTGATCTCAGCATCAGTCTCTCTCTACCTCTGGAGGTGGAATATCAGGATAAAAACACCTACAACTGTGTGATCAACAATCCCATCAGCAACCAGACCACACATCTCAACATCAGTGAACTCTGTCAGATACATATAGGTACAATAATAGTGCTATTAGTGATTATTTATTTACTGAGCTGATCTTTTTTGTTCAAAAATGAATCATCATTGACATCGCTCAGTCTGAGGTCTGACTGGCAAACTCTTTTTGTCATTACAGATCAGGGCCTACCCTTATTTTACATGGTGCTGATCTATGCTGCTGCTGCTTTATCTCTGTTAATTGTTGCTGCAGTCGGGATCTTCTGCATCTGCAGGAAACAAAGAAAAAGTGATCAACAAGGCAAGTGTTTACTAGTCCTTGTCTATATATATGTGAAGAGTTCAGATGCAAAACCAGCTAAATCCATCTGACATCTTTCTTTAAAAAATGTATTTTTATTAGGCTCAGACGTATAGGTTTCTATATAAGTATCGGTACTTCTGATTGGGCTGAGGCTGGTATTTTAGCAAGTTTGAAAAAAAAAAAAAAAAAAAGTATTTGATGGACGTATAATATGTGTCAGGAGCATTCACTCAGTATAATTATCTCATTTTTGACCGAGATGGCTTTTAGCTGGTTTTGCATCTGAACTCTTCATATATATGTGTGTGTGTGTGTGTGTGTGTGTATACATAAGCCCTTCTCTTAATATTTTAACGGTTAAATATCCCGAATATAAATATTCAGTATAATATTCAGTTCAAAGTAAATTGTGAGCAACGATATACCTTAAAGGCTGGAAATATACCTCAAGACTGGAATACACTACATGACTTTTAAAATCCGAACAGAATTTTTGAACACACTGAGCATCGTACATTTACTGACTTTGTGAACATTGAGAAGCTAAAAAAAAAAAAAAAAACACGTTTGTGACCATCATACAGTATGCGATTTTCTATGGAATCTGTCAACTCAAATCTGCAGACTGGCTCTGACTTTCAGCAAATAGCGTCAATTTCTTCAGACAGTAAATCATCAGAAAAACTGGGAAAAAATTGTGTAGTGTATTCCAGGCTTTACTTGCATACTCTGCTATAGACATTTTTTTTGCATGTGTGAAACAGTTGTAATGTCAAAATGAATAATAAATTGTGTTAAAAAATGCATATGTTAATTTTTTTTGTGTGTATTAATTAGGTCTTGGTAACACATTTTGTGAAGAAGCAGGTCTACTTCTGTGTTTTCTTGCTTTAATCCATCTGTCATTACTGTTCAAACAGTTGAGACTCGTGAAGAGGAGATCACTTATGCTGAACCAACGTTCTACAAAAGAAAAGCACAAAAATCGGTAAGTTAATAGATTTCACTTTCAAATATCTGATAAAAATCTTCAGTCAGTGAACATGATACACACACACACACACAAACATTTATAGTAATAAATACAAATAATAATTTGCTTAATTAACTAATTAAGCAGAGGAAAGCTTAATTATCTGAGGAAAACATTTTTCATTCATTGACCCACTAACATCCTCCCCCCGAAAAAAAGACAAACTGTCAGTGGCTTCTGCTTAGTCTAAAGGCTAAATAATTTTGAACAAACTTAAATAAAATAATATAATTTACATGTAGCTTATCGATTCTGTGTGGTATGTAAGATTCTCCCACTCACTTATGTGAGGGAGAAAAAAAAAAAAAACACGCACAAAAAAGCATACCTTAATTAATCACATTTTGACAACAAAATGATCTCTTGGCCACAACAAAATTAGTTGTGGCCAAGAGATCATTTTGTTGTCAAAATGTGGCCACGACAAAATTAAGTGAACCAAATATGTCTCCTCCTGGTCACCACACTTTGGAAAACTGCTTAAATAAAAAATAACTATATATGCACTAATTAATAATAAAAATTGATATATTTTCTCTAATAAGAACAAGACTATAATTTAATAGATTTTTAATTATTTATTTATTTACATAGTTGTCCTATTCAGCTTGCATCTTATTTATTTATTTATTTACTTACAGAAAGTTAAAGAGGAAGATGACGTGGAGTATGCACCTATCAGAATAAGATGATCAACGTCAATCCTTTTTGAGACCCAGAACCTCCAGCAACAATCTCACAGTCAGGATCTATGATTGAGTTTTAGAAATGGTGAGAATAACCATGTTTAGTATTCATTCTGGCAAAACATTATGTACACAGATGACATTATATAAATTACAGCAGTGGTTCTTAACACACCTGATTGAGATCATCAGGTCAATAGTTCAGTTCATGGATCTCTAATGAGCTAATAATCTCAATCAGGTGTGTTAAATAAGGGAGACGTTCAAAATGTGCAAAGCAGGGGTCCCACCAGGACCAGTATTAAGAACCACTGAATTAGAGGATACGTTTCAATTTTGTTTTAGTTTTAATGATAAAAAAAAATAAGTCTAAATGAACCCTTCTGTTGTCTCATTTATGAACAGAAAAATGGTTTTGTTTGTTGGTGGACAAACAGCTTCTACTTGAACACATGGTGCTACCGGAAGTATGTGGTTGATATCAGTGTGTAAATTTGTATCTGACGTGACAATAGTGTGCCTGTATGGTTAAAGTGTTTTTCCATTACTTGCCCATGATAATTACAATTTGACTTAAAGGGGTCCTATTATGCTTTTTTCACTTTTTGAATTTTAGTCAGTGTGTGGTGTGTATGTTTGGGCATAAAAAAGATTTACAAATTACAAAGCTCAAAGTGCACTCCAAAGGAAGATATTTCATAAAAAAAAAATAAATAAACAAAAAAAATCTCTACAACGAACGGCTCCTTTGGACTTAGCTCAAAAGGGAAAATATTTATAATTAATTATAACTGGTTATGTCTTGTGAGCAGCTTAGAAAGACACTCAATTGTGAATATATGGAATTTAATAAATGGTACTGCAGCTAACATACAACTAAACTAAGCAAAACATGTATATTTACATAAAGGAAGAAAGTAAGAAAAGACAAAGATAGAAGAAGACAAAGAATTGCAGTATTTAGCATCAATTAACCACAACCTAATAAGAATCAGAGAATCAAAATCACCTTAAAAAAGGGCTCAAACTTAAAACATGCATCTATAGTTGTAAACGGTTACTTGCATTGGCTTTGCTGCTGAACAAGAGTCCTGATATGGTAAACAATGGAAGTTCTCGATGAGATTTTTTTAGGCGTGCTGGAGGTTTTTTCTAGTTCTTCTGAAGATAGGAAAATCCACAGCAAATCAACAAATTTACTTGAAGATAAAACTACCGGAAAGTTAACTCAAAGGTGATGAGTATTGGAGAGTGTCTCGAAGGATTTGAGCAATAATTGGTCGGAGTATTTGGTATTTTGATAGTTTCCCTGACACACCCACCTTTGGGTGAACTGGCCAATACAAAGCTTGGATTTTTAAGTGGGAGAAGTTTTCTTTGTCTCCATTTATGTTCAATTTGCATGTTTATTGCTGATCTGGGGGATTAATGCAGTTTTACCCAAAATACAGTACAAACAGTATGATGCATTTTCTAATCAGGAAATAAAGATCGTTTTGATACCAAGAATGAAACATCTAGAAGATATTAAACCAGAGATACATTCATACATTGAAAATAAGCATTTAGAGGTTAACTAGTACACTGTAAATTCTAAGCATGCAAACCAAATGCCTTGGAAAAAAATAAGTAAAGTGAAATAAGAATAGTGTTTTGTACTTACAAAGGTTTATTTAGTAATGTAAACTCAGAATCACTTAGGTGTATTTACTTGAACAGAATTCTAATTTACTTGCTAAGACCATGCAAACAGATTGCCTTAAATAAAACAAGCAAGCATTAATCTGGTTCTAGAGTAATGCTTACTTGGTTTAAGGCAATCGGTCTGCATGGTTTTAGCAAGTAAATTCGATTTCTGTTCAAGTAAATACAACTAAGCACTTAAATTACTAGTCTAGTAACCTAAGTGCCTCAAAAATCCATTACAAAGTAATGAAAACAATGTTTCATTCATATGTCACACAAAACCACACATACATTTAAGGCAGTGTCTAAGTTAAGTTAAAGGTAATGTATTTTTTAAATGTTTTTCAGTGCAATTTTAAATACAAACCAACAACAATCTGATTTAGGGTATGCTTCCTGTAGAAAGTGGAGGCAGCAGTAGCAGCAGTTGGCACACATTGTCAATGGTTTATGTAATTAAAATTCAAAATGTCACTTTAGTTTTAGGTTTTTTTTCTGTCCCAAGTCAAGCACCACTTTGAATGAGTGTTTTTCATGGTGTTAGGGCAATCCAAATGTAGCAGTAATCTAAATGTACCAAATGACAGTCCAGAAGCAAACAGTGCATGTAGATTCTGGAGACTGTTCTTTGCAGTACTACCCTGGACAATGATGGCAGAAGACACAGGGTCAAGGCAGAGAAGATTTGGAGAAGTACATTATCTTCAATGATGGTCAGCAACCCAACAGATATTAGTGCCCAGACTGCATCAACATCAGACACCTGTTTTCAAAACCAAACAAAAACAATATTAAGTAGGGAAATGTGGATGATTAGTTGTCAGTGTTATCTGTCCTGCCTACTCAGTAGCTCCCCCAGAATTGAAATTTATCATTTACTCACCCATGACTTTTGTTCATTTTCACAACACAAATAAAAACATTTCCAATGAAATCTGAGAAATGTCTGGCCTTCTAATGAATGTCCAAGCTGTACTCTAAGCTATAGAGAGTTGATCATATAAAGCAATCAGCTCTCTTCAGAAGACTTGAGCCGCTTGTCCACTGTCAGCCCAAACCATTCTCATTGCTTAACCATTCCACTCTCTGCTGATCCGGACCAAGTCGATACAGATATTGTTTCATTTTTCACTGTTGGGCTGTTAAAAGAACTCTTTGGAATACAACATAAATGTTGTTGCCTTGGTAATGTGAGAGTTAAGATATGAGAGTTAATTTGTGTTTACTTTGCTCAGTTAGCACACTTGGCCAGCTATAGAGAAACTGAGCAACAGACAAATGACCAATCCCCAATGGTGTCGTCACTACAGGAATTCTAGAGCACGGTTCAGTGTTTGGTTAAGAATTCCGAATCAAGAATGGTTTGTAATCAGACAATGCCTAACCAAGTTCAAGTAGAAATATTCCTGAAACTGCTAACCGTTTGACCCAAAAGTAGAAAAGCACCTTTGGATTAAATGGCTTTAATAATATGGATTTATTTTATGATTACTTTAGGAACATTTTGAAGTATCAGAGTTTTGGGTTAACAGACTTTTAAAAAAGGAAAGAAACCTCTAATTTTTTTAGTAAAAATGTCTATATACATGTCATGAAGATGAACAGCTATGGGATGGAACGACATCAGAGAGATTAAATGGCATAATTTTCTTTTTTGGGTGAACTAGGTATATAATCAACATTAATCTTTATAGAAGTATCTCAGTAATATAAGAAAAAATACAAAAAAAAAAAAAAAAATATATATATATATATATTTTTTTTTTTTTCCCCCGCAATGATGTGCTTGTTTAAGGTATTTTTTTTAGAACTTACAAAGTGGGTTAGTAGTAGAAGGCCTGAGATGGGTGTACAGTGCTGTCAAATCTGGGTTCTAGAAGTAAAAAAAAAAAAGAAGAAAGAAAACAAAGTTTAAGACATTCAAATGTTACAGTACAAATATGCTTGTGAAAGTGTAAATAAAGTCATTGACACTGTTCAGAGATGGCAGTTGCCACAAACACTTGTCCTAAATATGACAAATAATTCTTTGGTCAAAAGTAAGTTGCACTAGTGTTGTGGCTTGTAGATTACAGACACAATCATTCCTTGATATTTTCATGCTTTACAAGGGTTACGTTAAGAAAGAAAGTATACGCATTTCTCTACATATCTATTAGAGGCCACAGTCATAAAATCAATTCAAAAGCAGCATTTCCTCTCTATTACTGTAGTGTTTCAACACAGCAAAGGAATAGCAATTACTGAGACAAAAAGCTCATTTAATTTAAACCACAAAGGTGTATTCATGCAATGACTATAATTGTGACTTATTATATTGATTAAATTGTACATTTAAAAAAAAAAAAAAAAAATAGTTAAAAAAAAAAACTTAAAATCAACATGCATTTGCTGCATCAACTCATGGCAAAACATAAAACTAACTACAAAGTTTTACATTGGTGACAGTAAAAAAGCATCTAGTGTGAACAGAATCACTTGTCTTTCATCTACATTACACACAGCCAATGTACAAAATAGGCCTAAGTCATTTAAAATTAGCAGCAGACAGAAGGATACATTCACACACAATTATTTTTTTGATAACTTACCCTTGCCAATTAGCCAGAGCCAACCAATGTCAGCACAAATTCAAAACATTGCTTGTTGCGCATGCTCTAACTGTCCTCATTTCTTCTCTGTGGTTTTGTTGCACATTAGCAACACATCAGCGCACTGCTGCCTCTCACTGGTGTATTCATGTGATTGGTTTCGTTGTGGCTATTTGAATATTTTAAGTAAGCCTCACTCAAAGCAGCAAGTAAACTGTTTCATTCACATTGAAATTAGCTGTAACTTAATAAAACCTAGTAAGTATAGCAACTAAGTAAAGATGACTAATTATATAAGTAAGGTACACTATTGGATTTTACAGCTGTGAAGATCTGATTTAGTGATAAAAAATTTTACAGTATACATTTGTTACAAATCGATCCTACACTTGTTACACCATATGTTAAAAAAATGATTATAACTGTATAGTAAAAATATAAAAACTCATTAATACCACTGTCACTTTAAAGATTCATTTTGCACAGTAAATATCATCTTATCTTGTTTGTAATACTTACATTCTGTGCTTCTCGTATCCTCGGATCCTGTGGCAACAGCAAAACACACTGGCAATTACAGCTACAACCACAAGCAGAACAACACCAACACCTATTCCTGCTACAGAAGCTGAAGACAGACCTGAATCTGTAAAAAAATAAAAAATAAAGGCACAGTCATTATTATTATATTTAAAATTATTTAATTGTTTTTTTTTAAAATACCTCAAGGGAATGTGCACCAAAATTATACTTACTAATTACAGTAACACTGAATCTTCTAATGCTGCTTATGCTGAGGTGGCAATGGTGGGTGCTGCTACTTCTGTTGATCTTTAGTTTATAAAGTCCAGAGTCTGTGATTGTGGTGTTTGTGATGGTCAGAGAACCAGTCTGATGATCCAGATTCAGTCTGTCTCTGAATCTCTCTTTACACCGTTCATCTGTACAGATCTTACTCTGAACTCCTGTGATTTCAGCCATGAAATTGTCATTAAAATACCACGTCATCACATCATTTGGGTTTTTTATTACACGAGGATCTAAAGTAATAGATTCTCTCTTCTTCATTGATTTTATCTTCACTACTTCTAGTTCGGCACCAGAAACACCTGAAACTCAAATCAACATCTTTTAATTTATTATACATTAAACCATTATGTAAACAGTTTAGAATGTGATCAGAGATGATATGTTGTCTCTTTTTACGTACCACAACTAACTAATAACACTAACAACACAGTTTGCCAATAGAAATTATTTAGTTTTAAATCAAACTAAACTGTTTAATTATGTCCATCCTACAAATTCCATGTTCACAGCAAATATGTTTGTAAAGAAATGATCCATTTACTGTATGTGAATTAAAAAACAGGCAAATAGAAAGAAAAAAAAGATCCTAATGTCAGTGCAAAATGAATAAACAAACAAACATAACCTGCTTTTAACTGACTCACCATAAACAGTAACATTGTAGATATTTTCTCTGATGTTGCTGCTGATGATCTGTAGTTTATAAAGTCCAGAGTCTGTGGTGTTGATGTTTGTGATGGTCAGAGATCCAGTCTGAGGATCCAGCTTCAGTTTGTCTCTGAATCTCTCAGTACCTTCATTACACTGAACATCTGTACAGATAAAACTGAGATCTCCACTGATTTGAGCGATACGGTTGTCATTAAAATACCATTTAATATCGTCTTGATGGTTTGTTTCAACATTAGTGTGTAGAGTGACTACATCTCTCTCCTTCACTGACACGGAAACTTCATCAACACCAGGTACACCTGAAGAACAAATGAAGAGTTTATTATAAGCCAAAAATAAATTGTTGACATTCATAATGTAACACACATCACTGATTCACACATTCACTCATCAGACAAACATACATGAGTCTCATGAATGATCTTCTACAACTTAATAAACCACCAACACATGATTTACATTTTGCGTTTTCCCTCTTTGTGCATCCACAACAGCTTATAGACCCATTATGAATATTAAATAGATTAATATTATCAAGTAAAATACATTACAAATGTGCTTTTCCACCACATTAAAACACCACGTTTTTTCCTACAAAAATAGTGTTTCTATTTTTAGTCCTGCTGTTTTTTTACCACGTTTTTATACTATCTGAACTGAACATTTATATAGGACCTTTTTATTCATGCTGCCAAAATGCCATTCATTCACGCTTCTGAAATGATATTGTCACCGATCTTGTCTGCGTTTAAAACAGTCGCGTTCGTTATTATCGTTGCCCAATAAAGAGACTGTAACATAAAAATGTCTTACCGTACACGTGTAAACACAAAAACAGTAAGAGCAAAATAACGAGAAGCTTCATTTTCACTACTTTTTCCAAAAAAAAAATGCAGTTGTTCGACGCCAATCTTTGTATAAATTAAAAGTGAAAGTAATATTTGAAATTTCGCGCTGGATTATCTGATTGGCCACACCAGGGCCCGAGCCGTCCTTAGGGCGGTGCAACTGGTGACGGAGCGGGAACCCCGCTCTGAAACGCCTACGAATCAATACACTATAGTAATGCCACTCACCTGAAATAAAAATAAATAATAAAAAAATTAATGGCGGCATTTTTAAACAACTTTATATATTTTGTTTTTCAAAAAGTAAAAGCTAGTTCTCATGCCCAATTTACAGGCAGTTTCGCAATCTACCCTCTTCCATATCATACGCCTGCAGTGGCCGATTAAGACTCTTTGGTGCCCCTGGGCGACGACACTTAAAGTGCCCCACCCATCCCCACCCCCCCAATACTCCCCTCATACTCCCCCCATACCTTTTTATTTGCAATATTTCATATTAATTAACTAGACGTCGTTTTAAGCTTAAGTAAATCCTTACAAAATCAGGTTACCACTTTTTACAGTGTACCTAAATTATTTATAATTTGTGAACCCAACTCTTAAGTTCTAAGATTAGATTTAAACAGGTTTAACTAGTGAAGCCAACTGTTACAGGTATAATAATAATCCAATTTGTTCATCTCATCAATAAAGATGAACAAATCACTCTATGGCCAACAAAGAAAATGTGGATAGTGTTTTTAGAGTCATTATTGTCCTAATTTTTCATTCATTTATATTTAATTTACAAAATAATTTTCAAGTGTTTTACTCCCTTCAAAGAAAGGTGTAAATGAGTGTTTTCAGAAATGTGACAATGAGCATGGTCTTGTTGCAGGGATGGGCAGATGGGCAGTATATGTATTTAAAATACTATTTTGAATTTTTGTATTTACATACCTTTGGAAAAAGTCAAATGTATTTGGTATTTAAATACATTTAATCTTATTATTTCTGTGAATAGTATTTTGTATACTTGTTGATACAGGAGAGGTTGATTGAAAATACAAAAATACTAAGATTAAATGTATTTTGTATTTCAAATACATGTTTTTGAAATACTGTCCATCCCTGGCTGCGCTTAACAAATTTATTGGACCACCACCCAATGTAAGGTTTGTGCCACACCTGCCCCAAACTATTTTTAATGTTTCTGTAATGGTTAATTCACCAGTCTCTGATGTGTGGATTGCACACAAAAAGATGGATTGCACAAAAGGTTAATCAAAAGCAAGTATTTGGGAGCAACTAGAAACTATTTAGATGTCAGTAACAACAGAGACTGTGGAAAAGGGCATCAAAATATTGTCAGCAAGAATGCAAGCTTTTATCAAGGCAAAAGGAGGCATACAAAATAAAATATATGAAGAGTTCAGATGCAAAACCAGCTAAATCCATCTGACGTCTTTCTTTAAAAAATGCATTTTTATCAGGCTCAGATGTATAGGTTTCTATGTAAGTACGGGTACCTCTGATTGGACTGATGCTGGTATTTTAGCGAGTTTGAAGAAAAAGAATTTGATGTACGTATAATATGTCGAGAGCATTTACTCAGCATCATTATCTCATTTTTGACCGAGATGGCTTTTAGCTGGTTTTGCATCTGAACTTTTCATATATATATTTATTTGGTTTATTCATTTTTTGGTTATTATGTCTAAATAAAGACAATTTAGTTATTTGTTATTTGCCTAATAAATGACAATACAATTTTTAGTTTTAACTTTTAAACTTTTCTTAAGAAATCCTCAATGATAAAATATATAGGGAAAATAGTTTTTTATTCAACTGAAAAAGACAAAATGCAAAATGCAAAAAAAAAAAAAATAAATTTAGATGCAAGTTGAACTTTATGAAATTAAACTTCTATTTTAATAAATTATATGCAGTAATAAACAACATTTAAACAAGAGCTTCACGATTCTGAATAAACTGAGAATCCCAGTTGTTTTTAATAAATTGGAGACCATGATTCTCTCATGATTCTGGAGAAAAAAAGATTAGAAAACTAAACAAAATAATGTAATTTATTACTAGTGGTTCTGACAAACTGTTCATTGCTTAAGTCTTTTAAAAACATATTCATTTATTTATTTTACAAAAAAAAAAAAAATAGAAAAAAAAACATTCAATGAAGGAGTCAGTGTCTCATTTCATTTCAGACTTGTTTGACTATTGAAATCTCCTGAATGAATGATTCAGTGACATACTTTTTTTAAACGGGCAGTTGTCGCCACCTCCTGGTGGAAGAGGATAAGCGTTACAATACATACAAGTGTTAAGATACTTTCGTTTTGATCGCTACTGTGTTTATACCCAAACTATAAACTTTTATCCCAGTACTTCTATTATTTAAATGTTTGTAACACAGATGATTATGATGTGGTTGAAAAGACTGTTTGTGTTGCTCTTTTTGCATTCACATTTACCCCGACCCTCTGATTCATTAACACAGTCAGCAACAAAACGTTTCTCACGCTCCACTGACACTGGCAATGTGAAACAGTCATAATAGACATAGCTAAATCGTTGTCATTCAGGAATAAGATTGCGTGGGTGTTTGAATCGTGGGAAGTTTAGATCTCGATATTTTAAGGATTAATAATCGTGCAGCTTTAATGTAAACACTGCAAAATGTTTTGTGATGATATCGTCACGAGATCTCGTCACATCCCTACACTGTATATAGCTACATAGTTTTATGAGGATTTGAAATAAAACTTACAAACTCACTCAGGCTCCTTTCTTAATTGCCAACAGCTGCAAAGTACAACGTGAAAGCGCAAGACTGACGCTCTGTAGCGAATTCACACATATATGAGCAAGGCATTTTAATGTCCCAATTCAGGATGCACCCTCCAATGTGCTCATTCCGAGGCCGAATGCGTCACCGCGGCGCGACGAAGGCTGCCGTAATTCGAAAGCGACTTAAAATGCGGTCTCCGATTCCCAGGAAAATTAAGTGTACATCTGATGGACACTTTGCACGCTACCATATCCCAGAATCACTTGCGTGCAGATGACGATGGAATTTATATTCAAAGAACATGACGGCTGGGAGTTCTGTTGTGGAATTCACATTGAAATGTAAGTATTGTGTTTTCATTAACTGAAATACCTAGCGAAACACGTGTTAAAACATTTTTTTTTTTTCACACAAACAATAAGACAACCACTATATTTTCTAATGTTAAGATTGCAAACCTTTCTTTATAAGTTTCTCTTGTTGTAGGACTATTTTGGAGAAAGTGAGCCTGCTGGGGAAAGACTCCTGGGACAGGTGAGGGAGTGAGTGGAAGCTGGTGGAGCTACTCAGGGAGGACATCAAACTCCACAGAGAGACACAGGAGAGCAGGGAAAGACTGTTTTCTTTTCTTGAGAGAATAGTTAACAAATAATTTATTCATCATTCTCTATTAGAGAAAACAGTGGCAAAAAACGTACATTACAAATTTTTAATATCTTTTTTTTTTTTTTTGTCACTTTGTCAATGAAACAACCTAATTTCTGTAGTTTATTTTTGTGATGTAGGTTAAGAATGAAATGAATATTTTTTGTACGTTTTGTATTTTTGTATTGTATATTCACGTGTAAATAAAAGAGAAGTATGTACAATTTGTAAATTACAATGTGTACATTTTTGTAATGCAGCTTATAATTTTTCACAACGCTCTTCTATACGTTTATTTTATGTTTTTGTCCTGTAATTTTTTTATTTTTTTTATTTTTTCACATTAAAACAAATTGTTCTATACGTTACTGAAAATACTTTTTACAACTATTTACAACATATCTTAGGTTTAACATTAGAAAAACAACATCAATTTTAAGTCCAGCCCTGCCTCCATGTGTTCTGGGGTCTTCGGGGAGGTGAATCTCTTGGTGGCGAATGGCCACCAACTGCTCAGCAACTCGGTGGACAATGCGGTGGACAGTGGAAGGAGGCATGTCAAACACTCTGCTGCCGCTGAACATTGAGATGAACAATGCACAATTTATTTTTATTTATTCACAGTTTTATTTTTATGGTTACTTAACTGACTAAAATCAGGGTCTCTAGATATGTTCACCATCAAGACAATAAACTATTATAAAATCGCATCTTGGTAACATAACTATATATATGTGTGTGTGTGTGTGTGCATGGTTTTGTTTTTTTTTTTTTTCATATGTATCATTACATTATTCAAGTCGGTTCAAACACAATGAATGCATTTAAAATTGTAATCCGGCAAGGATGCAGCAAAACAATATAATTTACCCGGCCATGCTCTTGGCCAAGCCTGAGGTACATCCCCACCATCTCCTCCAGTAAAACATAAAATATAAAAACAAATATGACCAATGCTGGCTCCATAACTTAAACGTCTAAACCTGTCAGGATGGCAGCACCACTCTCGCACCGTTGCTATGCGACAGGAACGGTAATCGGGAACACCTAGTGGCGCAATGGACTATTTGCACTGAGCCTCGTGACGCACTTCCGTTTTGAAATCTTAGGGCTCAGTTATTTCCGGTTATGTACATTTTCAATGCGCTGTAATCATCTAGTTGACTTAAACGCCTAATGAAATGAGAGTTTGCAGGATGATTTCAAATTCGGAAATTTTCAGAGACAGGAGAAGACATATTCTATTGATTACTGTGTACAGAATTTTCCAAACTCAACGGAACGTGAAGTTTTAATCCAACATAAACCGATCTGAGAAAGCCGTGGCTGGTAATCATACGTGATTGTTCACCACAGCGTGTCAGTGCTCTATAGTGGCCTAAGCGCGACGCTACATTTTGTGAGATGTGATAAATAAGATCATGATGAACCTTTATTTATCTGTATTAAATATGTTAGTCACTATTCTGTCATTATTTCACTGTATGTAGCCTATTGCCAAAATATGAATATTCAATAGTCGCACTGTCAGGGTGTTACTGTTAAAAATTATTTAAATGATTTTAAATTTAACTTCGTTAAATAAGGCAGTTACCGCACATTCATTCAGCCATTTTAAACGATGGAATAACCAGTATGGACTCGGAATAAGAGCTCCAACGCACACAAACAAATTAGCTATGGTTTTACTACAAATAAAACCAAATATTGCAATTGAACCATATAACCACAAATTAACTCGGGTTTTACTACACTGCCCATAGTTTAACGATGGCAGGCTATTTGTAGTAAAAGTGTTGTATACAAATGGTAAAAATGAAGAAAAAAAAAAAGAAAAAAAAAAAAAACGGCACTTTTACTATAGTAAAACTATGGTTAATTTTCTTAAGGGTGTTTATTAGTCAAACTAATTTAAAACTGTACATTCATCAGGTATGAAATATGTAAATCAGTAAAAGAAAATACTTACAAAAAACCAAAAGGCAGGTTAGAGGGGAAATA